>KZ986266.1:296108-376920 GCA_000687305.2 Phytophthora rubi | reverse complement strand
AAAACTCTGTAAGAAGGGTACTTGTTGTTGTAAATAAGGGTACAAAGGATTAGTCGTGTTTCATTATAGGGGGGCTTTGCCCCAAATAGTACTAATTAAGATTTAGAATAGTCGAAACAGTTCAGTTTATTATTTTCTAAAACCCCTTAGCACGCGTCCCCTGGACAGGACCCCCCCCCTCCCGTCCAGGCAATTAAACATTACCCTAACCTCTCCGGACCTCAGACCACCATGGAATGGTTGTGGATATCAAGGCTATCATGAAGTACACGCAGCGTACCTTGTCCGCGAGGTGTCCGCGCGCGCGCCCGATTTCGAAATGGGGGCAAAATTCACATTCGGACCTAAGTGACCCAATAAAGTACGATTGGTGTAGTCCACAAAAGCGTTGTTTAAGCCAATCAGGGCCGCCTTCGCTGCGCTCGGCAGCTTTAGAGCCAATGGGGGCCGCCTCCGGCGTCCAAGACAGCCAATCGGGTGCCGCCATCGTTGCGCTCGGCGGCCCATGGGCAGGGTGGACGCACCGCCTGACACAAACGCAGACAGACTTGATGGTGACTCTCGTAGATGTTGAGGACTAGCCGAGCGCCGCCGCTCCGCGGCGGTGGCGCTATTATCTGCCTTCGTGTTTATATTAGCCGCCGCTCCGCGGCGGTGTTGATATTACCGTTAATAAGCCGCTTCGCGGCGGTAGTAGTACTATCGGGTGGGAAATACTATTTGGCCGAGCCCAGCCGCTGCGCGGCGGTGTGACATCACGCCTCCGTTCCGCTCGCCTCGTCGGCTCGCTGCACTACTCGCAGTCTGTCTCTTATACACATCTAGATGTGTATAAGAGACAGCCTCCGTTCCGCTCGCCTCGTCGGCTCGCTGCACTACTCGCAGTGCTATGTTAGTGAATTTGATGAAGGGCGGGCCCTGCGGTCCCGCTATATCGACAGGTGGGGCCGCCTTCGGCGGCGGGGGCCGCCTTCTCAGCGCTCGGCAGCATTTTGGCCAATAGGGTGCCGCCATCGCTGCGCTCGGCGGCCCATGGGCAGGGTGTTCTGACCGCCTGACAGAACACAGACAGACGGGCCGGTTTCTCCAGTAGATGTTGAGGACTAGCCGAGCGCCGCCGCTCCGCGGCAGTGGCGCTATTATCTACCTTCGTGTTTATAGTAGCCGCCGCTACGCGGCGGTGTTAATATTATCTATGTTAGTATTAATATTTAAGCCGAGCGCCGCCGCTTCGCGGCGGTGGTAGTACTATCGGAGTTAGTAATACTATGTAGCCAAGAGCCGCCGCTGCGCGGCGGTGTGATATTACGCCCCCGTTCCGCTCGCCTCGTCGGCTCGCTGCACTACTCACAGTGCTATGCCAATGAGTTTGATGAAGGGCGGGCCCTTCGGTCCCGCTATATCGACCGGTGGGGCCGCCTTCGGCGGCAGGGGCCGCCTTCGCTGCGCTCGGCAGCTTTTTGGCCAATGGGGGACCGCCTTCGGCAGCCCATGGGCAGGGTGTTCTGACCGCCTGACAGAACACAGACAGACGGGACGGTTTCTCCAGTAGATGTTGAGGATTACCGCCTGCTGCTATCACTGCAGTACAGTAATGTGCGTCAATAAGGAACCTCTGATATGAATAGGAGTGTAGAGGCTATTAAGGCGAACAAGTGGAAAAAGAACGAGCAATGTATTGATTTAGTTAATGTTAGCTGTGTTCTTGACTGCCAGCTGTATATAATGTATGTAAGGATATTAGTTACCAAGCGTTCCTTATTGACGCACATTACTGTACATGTACTATCAGGTGCCGAATGAACTCACTGCTGCTGCCGCAACCGCGTAGTTGCTGCACGAAATCAGTGAGCTCGCGGGCGGGTCTCTGGGTTAATGGGCTGCGGACAAAGTAAAAAAACTATCTTGGAAAACTGTGGGTACTTACTCCATGTAGTTGACACTAGAGCCAATTTGCAGCTAGGTATCTGCAGTCTAGAGCAGTTTGTACCTATAACCATGGACACCGACCCACCGATCCTTCCATTTATCTTTCTCCACCCCAAGTATTGTGAGTTCTAGTCGAAGTTTCCGAACGCGATTGGTTGAATCGATCGCCGGCCAATCGCCCGAGCGTATACAATTCGTATATTTTACAGATTAAGTACGAATGTAGCCATGACATGCGGCTGTCTCTGGCGATTCCAAATCTGACTTGGGAATTGTATTGGAGCGATTCTGGTGAGTCTTGAAACCGATCCGATTCGGCAAATTTGGACGGAATTCACAATACATGAAGTACAACATTACCTACATACCTATATCTACATAGATGAATCGATATTTGATGTTATTTTTAAAATAAGCCCTGTAAAATCATCGTGTTATACAGTATACGGGCAAGCTCTGGATTACGTTTCGAAGGATCGACTTTCTTTCGACTTATCATCAAGCTCCTACTACAGTATTACAAATTCTCGTCATAAATGCAGAGAAATCGGGAGGAGGAAAATAACTACTTAGTATTGTCGTTTTCACCCAAATTTGTAGAACCTGGAGGGAAATTGGAAGCAATCTGAATCGATTCCAACCGGTTTTGACCAATCAGAGGTGGCGTATGTCTCGTGGACTCAGACACACCACAAGATGTGCGCCACCTCAGACTCTGAGTTGGAGTTGGCGGTCGATTGCTGACTTCTGATTGGCTGAATATCGCGCGAATCGATTTGAAATCGATTCGCGAAAGCGATTCGATTCAGGCCATTCTCACAAATTCGAATGAAACTCACAAGATTCGCGGTGGCCGCGACAACATCCACCGAAAACTCGTTTTTTTTCTTGGTCATTTTCACACACTTGGTTTTTAGTCTTAGAATAACAACCAATCATAATAATCTGGAAAGCACAGTGCTTGGCGCCCTTTGTAAGTGTGATGAGCCACGTGCTGTCTGAGGAGCTGCTGTTTGTGCTAGATGTGTAATTAGTGCCCGTGGAGTTGCCGCTCGTGCTGGGCACGGAGTTGCTGCTCCACAAAATTCTTACTTGTCTGCCTGCCGGTAACCTAAGCTCACCTCGACCTCCAACAATATTGTTGGAGGAACGCCACAGTTCTTGAGGTACACTTTTATCCAATTAGATGCAAATAAGTTTTCAAAATCTGTGACCTAAAACGAGACTTGACACCGACTAATGATGTGATACAGTCATCTAGAACCTGCGAATACGATTCGAGAGAGAGAGTGAGACCTGTCTGAAATTTACAAGTAGCAATTTAGATTTGGGATAACAGATTCATTAACCCCAACACGCGGATTTTAAATTAAGGGCGCATTTAAGGACACAAATCAATTTCACTTGAGCTTAGTACGGACCAAAACTCAAAGCAAGATAAATCGATACTTGTCCTAAATTTGTATTAAAATGGATGTTTGTTGGGGTCTCACCCAGCGGCTTCGAGTTACGTGACAGTCAGGCATGTTAAAACTATGAGCTAACCAGTTTTCGTTTTTTAACTTAAAAGTGTAGTGCAACCGTTTCTTTGTGAGAAGCTAAAATGTGGTGGTGCGTTTCATCGCGCCAGCATATTACTTCTAGGTAATAAAGTATCTGAACTATTTTAAACCTTCTGCAGCCAACTCGGCTAATGGCCATGCATATTTAAATATGAAAGCATTATTGTGAGCTCTACTTCAAAGTTTAAAGTTCAAACTGGCGATTGGTTGAATCGACCGAGCCCCGCGTATACTCCGGCGTATACTCGTTCGACTAAGTACGAGTGTAGCCATGACCTAATGACTTGGGAGTTGTATGTGGGCGATTTAGCGAGCCAGTCGAAATCTCTAAATTTAGCCGGCATTCACACTACTGTACTATTTTGTGGATTAATGTGATCGCGTCAATATCCAGAGCTTTCCGGGCAACGCACGGCATTAGTTTAAAACAGTTAGGTCGACACATCATGGGGTGATTGTTTCAGTTCGACTAACGACAATGATACGTGATCTTACAACGCTTTCACAGTTGTTGCTGTAACGTTAATCCCACAGATAACCACGTGAAAACGCGCACGAACGTTTACTACTACTACTACTACTGCTGTAATCCAGACTCTGGATTACATGTACAGTACACTTCGCGCGAAAAACGCCAAGTGCCAGCGGCCAGTACTGGTACATGTACAGCACTCTGGATTCCAGAGTGACCAAGTAAAGCAACATATGAAAACCCCAGCGACAGCAGGTGTCTATAGAGCTCTACGGTACCTGGCAGTCCTTTGCCGTGTGAGAATCGCGTTACAGCACCTTTAATACAACGTCACGAAAGTAAGTTAGTTAAAGGCGCCTAAAGCACCTTTAACCCATCAACCTTCCAGTTCTAGACAGAAGGGGTGAAATGAGTGTTCTGGGGGTTGCACCCCTCCAAGGCATCCCAGGAAGGAAACTCGAACTTCTCGAGTGGAGGCGCCAACACCACGGGCTGCTCGTCGCTCTGGGTCACATGGGGGTGGTCAGAAGCATCCGACCGGCGCTGCTTGGACGTGGAGCGGCTGGTACTAGACGATTCCTCCGCCGAGTCAGCCCCCTCCTCTGGCGAGTCCACCCACTCCTCATCGCTGTCGAACGCCTCTTCGCTGTCACTCGGCTCCCTCTGTCGCGGCGGTCGCACCGCAGCTTTGACGCGCAGGTCGGGCGCCATGGCTTCCTTGCTGTGGCTGATCCCTCCCGATGCTAAAATGAATGGAGGGGGTAAATTTGGTATACAGCGTATACCCGGGTATACCGTACGGTACGGATATGAAACAAAAAGTTTGGGGGGAAATCTGGCCCCGTCCCATGTGCTTCAGTTGGGTGCAGCACTCACTCTCATCGAGAAAAGGGCTATGGATACTGTTGACTCGACACAGCGAATCAGAGGACCAACGGTTGACCTCAGCGATGTAAACACAGAATAATCAACTGCATTTTTCTACTGTTCTTGAAGTACATGTAACGCTCTGCCGCCAACAACCTACCGAATTCCAAGACTTGGCCTGTTGCCGATAGTATTTCGATTGGCACCAGCTCTGCTGAAAGGTAAGGTCGACGCCGCGAAAACGATCGAACTGGGGCGTGTCGATGTACCGGAGTGTAAGATTGACCCATCTTCTAGTTCTCACGCGAATTGACGTAAGACGATGTCGCTTATCATGGTCGTGTTCGCCTTGGAAATCACAAGCCGGTCGGCCACCACGAACAGGTCGAGAGCTACCGGTGCGAGTCGCCTCGACTACCGTATACATGTAGTGTACGATTATTCGCGCGAAGATAGTTCACCGTAAAATATGTACTGTACGATTATTCGCGCGAAGATAGTTCACCGTAAAATATAAGCACCTAGTCTGTTCCGGGCAAACAGGTGATGCCTGCAGAAGAGCACGGTATCTACAATATAATAACGATCTGCCGGGTCCGACCTGGTAAATCATCCGATATTCAGCTTGGTGCTGACCAACTTGGTAAGCGTTCTGTTAGAACGCTCCGTTAGCCGAGTACCACCAATGGAGAAAAGTACGAACTCACAGCACGATTTTCAATATAGTACAGTAGGTATCCAGGACTCCTTCTGTTCTGGCATCCGCTATAATAGATTTGAGAAGCGGTCGTATGTGACTTCACGCCTTTGCACGTGAAGGTAAACGCACATAAGGCGAATAACGGACATCGTAGGCTCTCCATACCAACAAGCGAAGCAACCTGACATTAACAATTGAGTCACTTGCAAACTTCCCCGCTTCCCCTCAAGCACAGCTCACTCTCGATCACATCCTCCAACAAGTTGACACAAGATGCTACCCGACACGCGACGAGTAACCGTGCTCCTAAGCTTGTTTTGTGCTCTCGCGTTAGCGCAAACGTGCTTCACCTGTGGCGCCTCCGTCGTCAATGGCACGCCGCCAGGTTTTGCGGTCGGCACAACGGGCGGTGGCAACACTAAACCAGTGTATCCAACTACCATCAAGGAACTCGCCGCGGCTCTCAGTGGCAACGAACCCCGCGTTATCGTCCTCAAGCAAGAGTTCCGCTTCGTCAACACTGAAGGGTCCAAGATTGAGAAAGGTTGTCGCCCCAAGAACAATATCGACTGCATTGCTAAGAAGAACGGGTTTCTGGGTCAAGATGCGATTCAGCCAAGCTTCAGCCAGTGCGACGGGTCCTGGGTTAATGTGACCTACGACATGGCGGCTATCACCCCGCTTACGGTCGGTAGCCACAAGACGCTGGTGGGCGAAGACACCAAGGGCGTCCTCAACGGCAAGGGCCTCATGATCACCGGCAGCAACGTCATCGTGCAGAACATCCACATCACCAACTTGAACCCTCATGTTATCTGGGGCGGCGATGCCATCACCATTCGCGGCGACGGCAACGTTGCACCCAAGGGCATTTGGATCGACCACGTGAAGATTTCCAGCCTCGGGCGCCAAATGGTTGTCATCAACTTTTCGGGAGCCACGGGTGTCACCATCAGCAACTCGGACTTTGATGGCAACACCAAGTACTCGACTTCATGCGACGGCCGTCACTACTGGGGTTTCCTGCTGTTGGGAAAGAAGACCGAGCTGAGCTTACTCGTAAACTACATCCACCACACGTCGGGGCGATCGCCCAATATCGGTGGCCACGACGGCGAAACTACCGTTGTCTACGCCGCGAACAACTACTTCTCCAGTAACTCTGGTCACGCATTTGACGTGGCAAATGGCGGGTATGTGTTGGCGGAAGGCAACTACTTTGATTCCGTGAAGATGCCAAACATCGACGACCCCAAGGGAAGCTTCCTGGTTCCTAATGTCGCCGGCGATTGCAGGGCGACCATTGGTCGCGACTGCAAACTGAATGTTCTCGCTAACAGCGGTGCTCTGAAGGGTTCCTCGCAAGGTAAGGTGGCCTCGCAGCTGGGGTGCTTTCTGTTGCTTTAAGACCCCTATCGTGACGTTGTATTAAAGGCGCTTTAACGACCTCGGCCGTGTGAAGCGTTCATGTCGGCTGGTCTCAAGCGATGTAAACACAGAATAATCAACCGCGTGTTTCTACTGCTCCGTCTCGGCACTCTGGCGTCATTTAAAAATGAAGGAAACTGTATGAACTCGCAGTACATGTAGCCTATTGTGCGCTTTTTCAAGACAGTTATGCAAGACCCCTTCTGTTCATCCGCTAGATTTGAGATGAGCTCCATCTCGGCACCCGCAGCAACCTGACATTAAGTCACTTGCAAACTTCCCCGCTTCCCCTCAAGCACAGCTCACTCACTTACCGACCACATCCTGCAACAAGTTGACACAAGATGCTACCCGACACGCGACGAGTAACCGTGCTCCTAAGCCTGGTTTGCGCTCTCGCGTTAGCGCAAACGTGCTTCACCTGTGGCGCCTCCGTCGTCAGTGGCACGCCGCCAGGTTTTGCGGTCGGCACAACGGGCGGTGGCAACACTAAACCAGTGTATCCAACTACCATCAAGGAACTCGCCGCGGCTCTCAGTGGCAACGAACCCCGCATTATCGTCCTCAAGCAAGAGTTCCGCTTCGTCAACACTGAAGGGTCCAAGACGGAGAAGGTTGTCGCCCCAAGAACAATATCGACTGCATTGCTACGCATTTCGCTTCAATCAAAGTTCTTTAGCTATCCCAGCCTACGCAAAGCTCTCGTTTTTACTAACTCTGGATCCAGACTTTTGCCCCCCCCTGCTTTATTCACGGTAGAAAACTTGTCACGAACTCCGATCGCTCTTCGTTCTGCCACCGAAAAAAAAGTATCAATCACGTTGGTAGCCTGAAACATCCAAAGTCCTCGAATAGCCGTTGGTTTTGTTTTGCATTATTTTTACGAGCTGAGACTTCCGCGACGTGGTGCGTTGTGCCTGCCACTCGCCATCTCCACTTTGCAGCTTGTCGAAACCATGACCATGTCCAACGCTGCGACGGCCGAGAGTTTCGGCGTCAGACTCAAGCGGAAGGTGCTGAGTGCTGAGACCAAGCTCTTCGAGTGGCGACCATGCAGCTGCACCATCGTGGCACGGGATGGCAAATTGTTGCTGCAGTTGCAGACGCCTCCGCAAGACGAGGACAGTCACAGTGAGCAAGACAACGAGACGGAGACGGTCACCATCGACTTGGCCACGCAGCTGCTCAACGTCGTGCCCAAAAAGAACAAGGCGCGCTGTGACCTCGAGTACTACGCACCCGTGGCCACCATGAGCGGACAAGTGTTGAAAGAGGAGCTCATGGCTCCGTCGGCTACTCACTGCCAGCAGTGGATCGCTCAGGTGCGACGTGTTCAGCAGCAAGCTCATCAGCAACGCAGACCGACTTCCAGCGCCTCGACAAGATCAGGAGCGTCGCCCGTTGCGCCGTTGCCGTCAAGCCGCAGTGAGCTTAATGGCAGCAGGAACAGCAGGGCATCCAACGCTGTAGTAGCTTCCTCCGTTGAGTCGACGACTACCAGAGAACCTTCACCTGCGAGGAGGCAGGTTTCGTGTGAGATGTCTCGATCCGATCTAGGGCCACCGTCCACGCCACCGCGACAAATTGCTGGGTCTTCGTCTTTATCATCCTCAGCGATCTCCTTCACGTTGCCCGATACCTTAGCAGCAGTTGCAACCGCAGCTTCCTGTCGAGTTCGTGAACGCTGCGATACTGGTCAGCTGATTGTAAACAACAGCGAGCTTGATCACACCGTGGACTCTTCAAGCTGCTCACCGGCCCCTGCGCTTGAGCCGGAGCCTCGGTCGGACGCACCACCTTCGCTCATATCGTCGATTTCTTCTGTCTCGACAACAGTGCCACCGACGACACAGTGGAGAAGAGGAAGCGCAGCCCACATCTCCAGTCCCCGGTACTCGTCGTCTTCATCGGAAAGCGAACTGCCGCGTTCTCCACATCGGCACTCTCGCCGTGGCAGGCCTTCATCACACATTGTTAAAGAATTTAACGTGCGTGAGAACAACGACCAGGGGAGTGATGATGAACTGGATCCTATCCAATACCGTAGACGAAGCTTTCGGGGGAGCTCTGCAGTCTCAGACGAACGCCACACATCCACATCACGGGGGGTTAGTGGCGGTAAACTCGCGTCCTCATTGTCGTCACGAGGTTCACCTCCTTACCGAATCTCAGCTCGTACACGGCAATCGCCTGGGTGGTTCAGTGACCTGCCTCGAGAGGGTGCAAACCCGACAGATTACGACGGAGATGGCGAGTCCTCGCAAGCTGAACTGCACATTCTGCAGCGAGTTGAGGCAGCTCTGCGTGCACTTGAGCTCGAGAACGCGCAAGCCAAAACGCGTGAGCGAGAGCTTGTCCAGGAAATCCAAACACTACGCGATGGCGCGCGAGTAGCTGCAGCTGAGCGAAAACACATCGAGAACGAGTACCGCCACTCGCGACGCGAAGTTGACTCGTGGAGACGTGCTGCTCAAAGTGCTGAGGCTGCAGCAGCACAACTGCAAGAGCAACTAGGCATCGCTCGCGAGGAGAACCAGCTCTTGGCAGGCGAAAAAATGCGCCTCAAGCGCCAGAATAGCGAGCTGCTGAATCAAGTGCATCGTCTCGATTCGCTTGTCTACGGCCGATTCTAGTGCAAAAGTACAACAGAACAATGCTCAACATCAGTAAAATACAGCGAGGAATGTTGTACGCTGGTAAAAGACCCCAGTTCCTTGCTGAGGTTTTGCCTGGTTGGATTTTGAAGAATCTTCATCACTTAGCACTTGCTTAAACGAAGCCGCTGCCGGAACCACTCCAGTGTCGCTCTTCGTACCGCTCAGCGAAGTCCGCGTGTGATGATGCGGTCTTGGTCGCTGATTCAGTGCTCTTTTCATCTTTCGAGACGCCATCTAGAGGTTCGGACATGCGCTTTGTCCTCGTCCTTCTCGTAGCTGCACTATCGTGCGCGCGGCCTGAATCCTTGCTTCTTGAAGACGTCTTTTTAAGCTGCAATGGGCTTTTCGAAGTGTCCTTCGCCTCTGTTGAAGCAGATTGTTCAGTTGCCTCCCCCTTCCTCTTCTGCTTGTCCTCGTCCTCAGCGGCGAACATGACTTTCGCAGCGTCTGCTACTGGCGTCTTTGGTCCACCGTCCTTAGCCAGCTCACCGGGGTTCTCCCAAATCCACGACAGCCAGCTAGGCGTAAGAGCATACGTGAAGGTGCTCCAGATCGCCTCTCCTCCCTGCGCCTGCACCGTTTGGTCCCGCACCACGCCGCTAACAAACTCCTTGGCGTGGTTCTGGACGTCTCTGCGACTCAGCACGTCGTGCACCGAGTCACTGAGCGTCTTGCCCACGTTCTGCTTCACTGCGTCTTGCAGGAACGTGTGCGCCAGCAGCTGCGTCAAGTTCGCTCTCGTCTGCTCGTCGCGCATGATCTGCTCCAGCAGCAGCAGCAAGGCCTCCTTGGCCTTCGGGTCCACCACCGTCGACCGCAACAAGTCCACGAGCTGGCGCAGCGTCTTGGGGTCTTCCATCAGCGCCGTCACCGCGTGTTTCGTCAGCTCCACCACCTGCGCGCGCGTCATCGGGTCATTCAACGTATGGATCACCAACGCGCGCAGTGCTTCACGCGTCGAATCCATCACCACAAGCTGCAGCAAGCAAGCAAGAACATATTCGTCAGCTATAGCTACCGTCACTATATGATTGCACCTTTTCATCCATAATAATCACACATCATGTCGCAATCATATCAGTACAACAACACCGCGCGTCGAGCGCTTCCTCACCCGCTGCAAAAACCTGGAGGTTTGATCCAGCACCTTGGGGTCGTTCAGCACCGTCTGCACGATCTGCGACGCCAGCTCCCGCGTGTTGTCGCGCAGCGTCTCGTCCTGCAGCGAGCGCGACGCCAGCTCGGCCGTGTGGCGGCTCATGCCGATCTTGAGCTCCGGCCCGAAGGCCACGAGCCCCACGCCGCCCAGCACCAATGAGCCCAGCCACCACCACACGCGCTGGCTGCGCATGAGGCGCCGCACCATCTCCGGCTCGCTCAGATTCGACGGAGACGGGGGCGGAATGTGTTGGGCGCTGTAGTGTCGCCGACGCGCACCCGCGTGGCGCGCGCTCCAGGTGGGAGACGTGCCGCGATGAGGCGGGGCTGATGCAGCCTTCAGCAGCGACGACAGAGCCCGCAATCGGCCGCTAGACGTCATAACGCGCAGCATCTAGCCAGCCCAAGTGACACTTTAGCTTGTCACTGTTGTGATGGTGAGGAGCTCGTGGTGTCGTATTTAGCGAGGTGTGTCCGGTTGAAAGAGACGCATCGGGGAAACGTGTGCACTTTTTGTGACCATGTTTGGTCGAGTGGGACTCATGCACGCGGACGCAGTGGGGTGACAAAATGTATCTATGCAGACTCCTTTATGGGGAACGCAACACCTCTGCGGTCGTTCGAAATCCATTCCATTGAACACGCACTATCCACCTGGTAAACGCACCGCCAATGCTCACGGCAGCGCCGCTCGGACCGCGAAGGCGCTCGTCGCACGGGGCGCTGCGTCTCCTTGCTCTGCCTAATGTCTGTCGGCCATCGCACAAAAGCTTCTTTTTCTGTCTTGATTCGTTCCGATGCCTGCTCCTCTCCTGCTGCTGGTCTCGCGCTCGCTAATACATCACCCACCGCTGGCCAAGCCGCCCAGCACAGCTGCACGCCTGCCGCAAGCGTTGGTTCCATCTGCTTTTCCACTGCGCTTCGTTTGGCCGAGCTGAGCTGCTTGCTGCGGTGGGTGCCTCATCGCGTCGCGTCGACTCGCCCCTGTATAGTTTAAAAAGTCTGGCACTGGTACTTCCAGATGACGGCAAAGCAGTCGCCGCTGCCCGTTGCGAAGTAGGGGGACGCTGGGGACGACGCCACACTTATCACCGAATTCCGGTAGCCTGTCAGTGTCAGCACAGAGCGCGACGAGCGCGGGTCCCAGAACACCACAGACCGGTCCTTTGAGCCGGACATCAACCATCTAAATCATCACAGCAGAGACGACATCACTCAGTTAGTGCAATGTCCAACTGCGTATCAAGAAGCAAGATCGTTTCGCAGGAGACGCACCGTCCATCAGGCGTGTATGCAACAGACAGCACGAAGTCCTTGTGGCCCTGGAAAAGCATGCGCGGCCGCGTCGTGGTGCGGCCCTGAGCGCACACGTCCCACAGCATGATGTTGCGGTCAAGCGAGCCGGAAATCACATTCTTGCCATCGGGCGAGAAGGCGATCGAGTACACGGAGTCGCTGTGGCCCTCCAGGCGATCCAGCAGTTGTGCGGTCTCCGTATCCCAAATTCGTACAACCTTGTCCAGCGAAGCTGCAGCCAGAAGACGTCCATCCGGAGACAGTGCCACCGAAGTCACGCCGTCCGACGGGCCGCCGCTCTCGTTGCCGAAGATCTTCTTGCACTGGCCGTTGCGAGCGTCCCAAAGCCGCACCTTGCGGTCACCCGAGCCAGACACAATCAGGTCGTTCACGTAGTCCAGCGAGTAAATCTCCGATTCGTGGCCAGTCATGGCCGGGCCCTCCTCGTTCGAAGCGATATCCCACACGCGGATGGTGTTCTGCGGCATGCCCGCCACAAGCTTTGTGCAGTCGGGCGAGAAGCAAACAGCGCGAACGTAGGCGTCGTCGGCCTCGTTCGCAGCCGCGTTGGCCTGAGAAGTGGGGGTCTGTCCGTTGGAGCCGGCAGGACGTGACACCAGGAACTTGCGGTCGCCGGTCTTGACATCAAACACCTGCGCCGTCTTGTGGCAGCCGGAGGCCATCATCGTACCGTCCGACGAGAAGCGCACGCAGCACACGACGCTCTGGTGGTCCATCGACTGGTGCATCTCGGCCGCGGGGCGCTCCGACTCCTGGTACGACATGCTCGTCTTGGACGAGTACACGCAGCTCCAGTTGAGGCGGCTGGCCTTCGTGTTCGAGCTCTTCTGCGTCGTGTTGTTGCCCGAAGCCGCCGACAGCGTCGTCGTCGAGCTGGCGGAAGGGCGGCTCTCGGCGCTCTCGCCCTCGTTCTTCACGCTCGAGGCCGCGCTCTGGGACTGGTTCGCGCTGGCCGCGCTGGGGCTGGA
Source organism: Phytophthora rubi (assembly GCA_000687305.2). Lineage (NCBI taxonomy): Eukaryota > Oomycota > Peronosporomycetes > Peronosporales > Peronosporaceae > Phytophthora > Phytophthora rubi. Next base: position 363,862 of record KZ986266.1, on the reverse strand, counting down.
GTTGGTGCTGTTCGAGCCCTGCTCGCGGCTCATCTTGTTGACCTGCGGGAGCATACCGCTGGACGTCGGCGCGCTGCCACTGGCTGCGCTGACGGGCGGCAGCGCGCCCTTGCCGTTGGCGCTGAGGCTCGGGATGCCGGGCTCCGATCCGTTCAGCTTGGACTTCTTGAGCGCCGGCGGGGAGCTGGCCGCGCGGTCCTTGCCGTTCACTTCGCTGTTGATGCTGGGCATGCGGCGGGCCGAGGGCGTCGCGTTGGAGTTGCTCGTGTCCAGCGGGCTGAGCTGCGGCGGCGGGTTGGGGCCGCCTCCCTGTGGCGGGGGCGGCAGCTGCGGGGGCTGCTGGCCGAGCTGCTGCAGGCTGCGCGAGGCCGGCTGCACGGGCACGACGCGCACGGGGGAGCTGCCGCTGCGCTGCTGCTGGTTGGTGGGCGCGCGGCCCGAGGACGTGGCGGCCGCCACCAGGTTGGACATGAGCGAGGACGAGTCGTCCTGCATGCTGCTGCTGGTGGGCGGCGCGCGCGAGCGCTTGGCCGGCAGCTTGGCGGCCACGGGCTGTTGTTGCTGCTGCTGCGGGGGCGGCACCTGCTGCTGCTGTTGCGGCGGCGGCACTTGGCCCGTCTCGAGCTGGCGACGCATGCGCAGCATGTCCTCCTCGTACTGCTGGCGGATGCGGCGGTGGTTGGCCTCGAGCGCCTTGAGCGACTGCTGGATCTGGTCCATCTCCACGACCTGCGACTGGATCTTGCGCTCCATCTCGAGCTGCTCCATCTTGGCCATGTTGAGCTGCTGGATGGCGGCCTCGTACTCGGCCTTGACCTGGTCCAGCATCTCGCCCACGCGGCTCGTGGCCGCCGTGGCCAGCTGCGGCTGCGCCTGCTGCGGGGGCGGCACGGCGTTCGGGTTGCCGCCGCGGCCGCGGGCCGGGCCGGGGGCGGACGACGTGTACATGGTGACGGGTTAAGAGAGAGGTCTGACGCGAGCGGATACAGGGAGGGACATGTTAGCGCTTTTAGGTGGTGTTAAAGCGACAGGGGAGGGGCGGTGTTGCCGCGCCATGCAAATGCAAAAGTGAGGAATGAGATGAGCGGCCGGCCCTTACCTGCTACGGAGTCAGTGGTTGGCTCCTCCTGCTGCTGCTGCTGCTAGGGCCTCTGATCCTCGGGGCGCGGAGGGCGGGGACAAGCGCGGGCTGAGAGCGTACGCCTCGGTGCGGCGCCGGAGCCGAGTGACGGTGTGAGTCTCGATCCCCTCGGGGTGGCTTTAGGAGTGCCTGAACGGCAGAACTATCGCGGAGGAAAAGGGGGGAGGCGGGAGCGAGAGGGGCTGCTGGCTGTTCAAATGGTGGAGCTCAGAGACGCAGCCTCGTCGCTGGACGCGTCCGGGCTATGCGCACTGGCAGACACAATAAGCTGTGATGGCGCGAATTTGGCGCGCAGGGGCAAAGAAGTACCGTGCGGAACAGGCCTCCCAACAGGAATATGACGGCCCCTTTAGAGTCATTGCATCCAATCTATGTTCTTATTTAAAGGTATATAAGTATAGGACTGTTGCATTCCGGAATGGCGGCTGGTCACAACTTGCGCAGGCAAGTCAAGCGCAGCTCATGATTCAGGGCATGCATGACTCATGAATCATGACCCCAAAGGGGGTGCTATTCGTACAGAGGAGGAAAAGAGGGGGATTCGTCGTCCAGGTGAAGTTTGCTTACGACTCTTGACAAAGTGCCACAGCGAGACTCGCTATGATACACAAATACAGATGAGAGTATGGCAAGCTAGCATTTTAATGGTTGTGTACAGTACTGCCCTCATGAGTGTAAGTGCACTTGCATGTCACTACCGTTATAGGCGCGCGTATCACGAACACTAATGCAAACAGCACAGTGCACAGGAAACCCCTCGAAAAGCATAGAAGTCACAAACACGAATTCAACCCAGCTCTCCGCTTGCCCGAACAGTTCACTGGTTGCCCAGCCGTCGGCTTTTCGGCGTGCTGCTTTCCGCCTGATATCAATACATTCATTCATTCATCTGCAAAACGCCGCAGTGATTCCGTCCAGCAGCGCACCTGTTGCCGCGTGGCGAGATCGGCTTTTGGGGGGGATGAAGATGGGTCCCTCCTGCTGGTACATCGTACCCAATCTACGGTACCGGTACATTCGCCACTTCACAGTTGCAAAGACGCTGCGCGTTCATCCGGTGGCCGCAGCCGCCCTCGCGTGGCGCCAACACACATTGCGTCCGACCCGCAGTGTTACACACCGCGACGGCACAACAGCGCATAAGGCCAGTCGCCTGTCTTGCCCCCAGTATACACCCCGTATCCCGCCGGCGGTCGTCCTCATTTGGCTTTCGCGAGTCTCATCGTCGTCCTTGTCGTCGTCGCTGAGTCTATCAATACTCAATGGTGCGGTCGCTGCCGCTGCGCAGCGGCTTCTTCAAGGCGCCGGAGCTGTCGGACGCCGACCAGGCGGAGCTGCTGGCCTGGGGGCGCTCGCTCGTGCCCGACCTGGTGCGCCAGCCCGACGTCGAGTGGACCATGGTGCACGAGCGCAAGGGCGTGACGCTGAGCGAGGACCGCCAGAAGGGCGGCCTCACGTACTCGGTGCGCGCCGTGGCCACCGTGCGCGCGTCGCTGGACGACGTCATGGACATCTTCCTGGCGCAGAGCACGCCCGACTTCCGCTCGCTCATGCAGCTGCAGCTGCGCGAGTTCTTCGCGGACGCCGCCGTGCTCTTCCACAAGGAGCAGAACGAGAGCGAGGCGCTGAGCATCAAGTGGACGGCCGCGCGCGCCAAGAAGAGCGTCGCGTCGCTGGGCGGCCACGTGGGGCTCGACCTGTGCGTGCTCGAGTACGCGGGCGTCGTGTCGGCCGACGTGATGGACGGCCCGCGCCAGAACCTCCACGGCTCGGCCTCTTCGAGTGCCAACAAGGCCGCGCCGCTTGTCGGCGTCTGCGTCTACGAGTCCATCGACCAGGCCGAGTGCCCGTCGCTCTACGACTCGCACAGGCTCGAGCGCGCGTCCGTGTCCAAGTGCGGCTTCGTGTTCCGCCCCCACCCGGACGAGGGCGTTGTCGAGGCCACGTTCGTGTGCAGCATCCGCCAGCCGCCCGGCGCGCGCTCCAAGCGCCGCTGGAACCGCGCGCTGCTGGCCCACTGGGCCGAGTCCGTGGGCGGCATCGAGGAGGCCATCAGCCGCCGCCGCATCTCCAAGGAGCTCACCAAGCGCCGCGTGCCCACGTGGGTCAACGACAAGGACCGCGCGTGCTGCCACCTGTGCCTCAAGACGTTCACCAACACGCGGCGCAAGCACCACTGCCGCGCCTGTGGCGAGATCATCTGCCGCGCCTGCTCCGTCTACAAGAGCGTGGACCTGCAGTCCGTGGGGCTCACCACGCTGCGCGTGTGCAAGGCCTGCATGGACGGCACGTCGTCCACTGCAGCGGACCGGGAGAAGGAGGAGGCGAACCTCAAGGCGGCGGTGGCTGCAGCGGCCAAGGGAGTGACTGCAGCCAGCGTCGCGCTGCCCGAGGGCGTGGACAGTGGCGTACTCAGGGACGCGGTGGAGGAGTACGCGCTGGCGCTGCCCGGCGCCCAAGTGTCGACTGTGCCGGACCTCGTGGGTATCGCCTGGTTGCAGCAGCTCGCGTCGAGAGACCAGGAGAGCAAGGCCATGGTGAATGCGCTCATGGAGCGGCTACACATTGATACGCAGCAGAAGGACATGGGCTCGGCGGAGGAGCAGGTGGACATCTACGACACACTGTGCGACCTGGCAGCTCAGACGCTGGCCTGCAAATACGCCGTGGTGAGTCTCGTGGACGAGAACCGCCAGTGGTTCAAGAGCGCCGTGAACGTTAAGGAGTCCGAGGTGCCGCGCGACTTCAGCTTCTGTGAGTACCCGGTGCGCGACCAGCGGCCGCTTGTGGTCATGGACACTCTGCGCGACCCGCGCTTCCGGATGAACCCGTTCGTGACTGGCCCGCTCGGTGTGCGCTTCTTGGCCGGCGCGCCGCTCTTCACGGTTGACAACGAGTGCGTTGGAGCTGTGTGCGTGTTGGACACGGCCCCGCGCGAGTCGCTGCAGGAGTCGCAGATCGCCACTATGCAGAATTTGGCGCATCTTGCCATGGTTATGGTTCAGGAGCGGAGAGAAGCGCAGAGTAAGGTGGCGCGAGCCATGGCGGCGTCTTCGCAGATCGTACCGGTCCGACAGAACGGCGGCCAGGTCACCAACACCGCGGCCGCCAGCTCCTCGGACCTCGTGCCGCTCAGTAGCTACTCCGAGACGTCCATAGTGGTGCAAGGCCGCGATCGACCGAAGGAAGACCCGGTGCTCAAGGAGCAGATGATTCAGCTGCTGCACAAGGCGTCGCAGGTGCGCGACCAGGTGAATCTGCAGACACACAAGCAGCAGGCAGGGCTCCAGAGCTCCGCCGAGTAGACCAAGCACGTTATCATCAGGGTGACGCCACCACACACACTACGCTCCGCCTTCTAGGCGGCGTACCACGTAGAAATTCAAGGCGGGGGGCAGGAAGAAGAAAAATGAAAGCAATCCGCACACATGACACAAACACAAACGAGATGAACGAGTGGTGTACTGCAGCGTGCGTGAACCAGGCAGCGCAGAATGACCCCAAACTGGTGGGTAGGCTGTTGTCGGAAGCGATCGACCGGAAAGCTCGTTGTGTCTCGGCCTCGTAGCAAGAGGAAGGAAGAAGGACCTGCAGCCTGGCGATAGAAGCTCAACGCAACAGGGTGACGGTGGATGGTGTCGTGGATAGGTCGACTAGAGTCGAGAAAAAGGCTGAGTGCGAGACGGTAGCGCTGTGGACGCAGCGGTGTTAGTAGAGGTGAGTGCGTTGAGTGATGCCAGTATCGGTATGGATTTTTGAAAGCACAAAATGCAGCGTGTGGAGTTGAACGTTGTTGTGGAGATGCTACAGACATCCGATGGAATACATAAAGGGCGCTTGCTACCGGTAGCACGAAAATTACATGCAGAAGAAAAAGTTTGCCAGGGCAGATACTGTCCAGCAGCAGCAATGCACAAGTGCCAAGTGACTCATCTCCGAAGCCCTGCTCCAGCTCCTTCATAATGACCACCGCTGATTCAGCGATCATCATAGGAATGTACAGTAAAGCGCCAACAAAAGCACAGTGGCAACTGCTATCCACATACAACCCGCAGGTCATCCGATCAGCAGTCCTTCACCGCCAGCACTTGTCATCTCTTTGCTAGCTGACGTGATCAAGGATCCTGATTCAGGACACGATCAACAAAATGTAGCCATAGCTGTAGTCGTGCCGCCATTGGTTGCGATTTGCGTTGGACTTCAAGGTGGATCAACTGGCGAGCACGCCATCTCTGGACCACGTGTGATCGATTTCAGCTCAGCGACAGCGATAACCAGAAGGCTGCGCCACATCTGAACGCCTGGTGATGCCCGCCATATCCTATCCTCCCGCGACGCATGTTGCAGTGGTTTCAAGCCAGTGGGGGCCACTGTGGGGCTAACCTCACATCCAGCACTTCACTCATTCCCCAATTCTCCAGCTGCGACGCACTTGACCTCGACACTTCGCAATGATCAAGTCGCTTGTCGTATCCTGCGTGGCACTCGCAGCCCTCGTTGTCCACGACACAATGGCCGTCCATCCGATTGCACAACGAGCTCCTCGAACAGAGTCTGAGATTGCCGACCGTCAACGGTTCTTACGCCACAGGCAGCGCCTGCTGGCTGCCTGCTCCAACTCAGACGCTGGTCGAGAACTGCGGGAACAAAGCAACCATCTCATCGCAGCGAAGCTGGAAGAGCTTCGTGCCAGTCGACGTCGGCTGGATGCTGTGACTGTATTGACAACGACCCACAAAACCAACCTCACCGATGTCTCTGTGAACACGTACCCTGAGTATCTGTTCGGAGACGACGACAGTGTCAAATGTGTGCTGGCTCCGGAGACCACCCAGACCAGCTTCTACGTCAAGGGAGAGCTCTACCGACAGGATATCACAGAAGATCAAGCTGGTGTGAGTCTTTCGACGGAGCTTCAGTTCATCGACGTCAATACGTGCACACCAGTGTCCGATCTGTGGATCGACTTGTGGCACGCCAACGCGGCGGGAGTGTATTCCGGTGTTGTGGGCTCTGCAGCTGGGGAAAGCTCGAACACGTCGAATGCTGATACCACCTTCCTGCGGGGGCTCGTTCAGACGGATTCGTACGGGTTGGCGGGCTTCACGAGCATCTTTCCGGGTCACTACGAGGGCCGCGCTCCACACATTGACATTGTTGCCACCTACGGCGGCACGTATCAGAACAACAACACGTACGCTGGAGGCTCAACAATCCATGCAGGGGAACTCTTCTTCGACCAAGATCTGATCACGGAGACGGAAAACATATCGGCTTATGCGAGCAACGACCAGAACTTGACACTGAACAAATTCGATGAGGGGCTCGCGGAGGCGACAGCTTCAGGGTACGACCCGATCATGGAATACGCTTTGCTCGGTGATACACTGGAGGCAGGTGTCTTCGCGTGGATTTCGATAGGCGTCGACTTGACGGCAAGCAACAACGTGACAGCTGCCGGCGCTCTGACTGCTGATGGCGGTGTTGCGTATCGTTAAACCCACCACGACCCCATATCTTGTCAACAATGTAGGCAGAATTTATGATAACGTTAGCATTTCAAATTTCAAGAAGAAACGTTGCAAACATGGTTTTCTGCTAGTGTACCGAACTGGCCCTCCACATTCGAATATTTTCTCCATTCGACTCTCTACGTTCAAATATTTCGTGTAAAGATTACGTGCATACTGCACTCCACACATCCTTCTTCTCCCCGCGAAAGTAACCGACCAGTGAGCCAGCCATCCATGGCCAAGAGGAAGCGCCACGACGAGGAGCTCCTGGCGCAATGCGTGGCGCGAGTGTTGGCGGGAGAGAGCGCCACCGCAGTCAGCAGGGAGACCGACATCCCGTACACCACGTTGCTGGGGCGCGTCCACTGGAAGAAAACAGGTTATGAGCCCGCCTCGAAAAGACGGCAACAAGTGCAAATGACGGCAAATCAACCTGCCGAGGGTTCAGACGCAACTTCAACCGCTGCAACTGCAACAACTGCAACACGTCACGCTGCTCCGCCATTGGCGGAGGTGGACGAAATGGAAATCCTACGGGTTATGGCAAGAATGCAACACGCAGACGTGAGGGTTCGTCGTCGAGATGTGCTGAACAAGGCCAATGAGATGAAGGCCCCGGAGGCCGCAGAGTGCGGCATCCAGTGGTTCCAGCGCTTCCGAGAGCGCCACCCAGAAGTGTCGGGTACAGGCACCAATTTGGTGCTGGATGAGAGCATGATGGAGCAGCTTTTAGGGTCTTTGGAGGAGGAGGTCGAGACGACGGGGGACGACAATGCCGAGCAAGAGGAGAAGGAAGAGGAAGAGCTGCTGACGCCGTCGCAACGAGCTGTCCAAGAGCTGCAGAGCTGCTATGCCACGCAACTGGATGCGGAGGATATGGTGGAAGCCTTCGACATCATGGCGGACCCCGTGGTGGCTCGAGTTTTTCTGGTTATCGCACCTGGTCAGCTCAGGGATTTGTGGCTCAAGCAGAGGATCGACAAGATGCGCGATGCTGAAAATGGTGCAGAGGCTGCTAAAGCTAGTGCGACCTGAGTGCATGGAGGTTGGATGTTTACCAGCTAGTCTTCGGTCTCCAAAGTTTTCTTGCAGTTTCTTTTCGTTTGCTTACATTTTTGTAGCGCAAAAAAACCATGTAATGTCGGTTCTTTGAGCGACCTTGGTACTGTGGAAACGATCTTCCTTTTTATTTCTTTTAATGGAAAACATTGGATTCAAAGATGGTCGATAAGTAGACTTCCACTTTCAAACTAGTAACTTTTACTCTCAAGGCATTCCGTCCTCGGCCTATTCAGTGCAAAGTCCCGAGTTCTTCCCTCCTGAGAACTGCAGCGCACATACCGGTATCCACTCGACCAACTCATTTTGTTGAGAATGAACTGCTTCGTCTAGCGCGTCCTGAGCATTCCATTCAATTAAGCACTCTTGAAGCAGGAACTTCGCAACGTGCCCATGTCCACCGCTTATCGCCAGCAACAGAGCGTCGCCCTCGAAACTTGGGGTATATTCCTCAATGTAACCCCACTGAGTCGCAAAGTCCACCACGTGCGCCACCACATTAAGATGACCATGCGCAGCACCCTCGTCTAGAACTTCCCATGTTGTGGTGTACAGCTCACGCATTTTCTCACCACGACCGGATCCAAGCTGCGGCAAGAAAACTGTGATGATATTGAGCTGTCCATTCCTAGCTGCTGTCACAATTGCTTTCTTCAACAGTGGACGCGCCTTGTCACTCACCGACTCCAAGTCGTCGCTGTCGCTATCACTGTCACTGTCGCTGTCACTGTCACTTTCACTTTCGCTTTCATGCCGATTTATCCCTTGGATTATACGAATCACAACCTCGACGTAACCTTTAGCTGCAGCACTGGTAACAGCATCCACGTAATCGCCATCATATTCCCCGAAGAGGTATTCCAACCACTCCAACTGATTGGTTCCAGCAGCTTTTACCACAGCCTCTTCGCGTGTCATCAGCATCTCATCAATTAGCTCCAGAATATGACCCAACGCAGAGATTTCATCTGGAAATCGTACGTCCTTGAGTCTCGAGAAGCCACTGACCGCATGTTCAGGCATTCTTGCTGTGTGCGCTTGGCACCTTTCGACTCAGTAACTGACTGAGGAGAAATTGCTACAACAGAACTTGAAAGTTATTGACGATTCGATTTATCCAACTGATGGATCGTGTGCTTTCCATCATGCAAGGGCAAACAAATAAAAAGCATCGAGCTGCGGGAGCTGCAGGGGGAGGTCACCCGGCGTCTCGACATCGTCATCAACGTCAACGCCGCGATCACCAGCAACCTCGCAGCTGTCCAGCGCGTCGTGCAGCGCGAGAAGGGGACCAAGAGCCCATCGCCGCCTCTCGAGCACTACTTCCTCACCTCCGAGTTCGGCCGCCTCCGCAACGCCAAGTCGATCCGCTGCACAAGCGGGCAAAAGAAGTACTGCATCGGCGTGATGAGCGAGCTCGACCGCTAAGCGACGTCCCAGATTCTGATGCACAAGACAGGGAACGGCATCGACATCCGTCAGTACGTCAAGGCCTTCGTCAACGACCGAATCAACGAGAATCTCGAGCCCCAGTATCGCGGCAGTACGTACGTGACGTCATGTTGCTCCTTATTGTGTTGTGTTGTGTTCATGCTGACTGATGCTTAGAAACGTCCTAGGAGCGTCAGCGGCTCCCACGATGCACCCCGATCTGGTGGACGTGGCGACGCGGGACCAACATCTCGTACGAAGCGTTCAAGAGTTATATCGGAGACGCTCTAGACAGCTTCAACGCGGTCCCGCCGCTGCACGACGCGATGCGCGGCCCGCGTTTGACTCTCGAGGCGCTCATCATCGATGTCTTTGATGACATGGAGACGGAGCTAAAGCTGCAAGGTGAATAAAGACGGAGATATACTAGGACATTCAACGCAATATATGAATCCACTTAAAGCTCTGCAGTGTTGATCGGGAATATATTATGGACTAATCTTTTGTGCATTTTTAACTTGTCACATGAAAAATTACAATACAAACTAGTTACTTTTACATATTCGACTTGTCACTCGCGTCCTTTCTGCGCACCGGCAGCTTCAGTTACTCTTTCAGTGTACCCTGGGTACGTAGGGCTGAAGGAACGCATCATCAAGCGTCAACGCCCGCCGAAGGCGGGTCCAGCCCACTACCGAGCGAAGCGAGGTGCTCCGCTCCTGGGGGAGGTATAGGGGGGTCTAGGGTTTTGTGCACCCGCGGTAAAGGGGTTTAGGGATTAGGGTGTATTCGTTAGCTAGGCATGAACGCAATGGCAGGCTGGAACACCTCACCTGTGGTTTAAGGGCCGTGTGCGAAGCACGCGGACATAAACCCAGGCTAAGTCCAATTAAGAACGCCACATTTGGTTTACTGACCGTGTGCGGAGCACGCGGGTGTAAACATGCCTACTACAAGACCAAGGCGGAGCGCGCGGCGCTGAGCAGACCGAGGAGATCTTCGCGGCTATGCACCACCCCGATCGCTTGATCAAATTCGGGCTGCTCGGGTTCGACTAAGACAGCTGAACTACATAATTATGGTTAAACTCCCGTCAATTCATTTTGCCACGATTCAAATTTTCGAACCGCGCCCTCACTTCCCACGCCGCAGTCACCAACAGTTCCCCCGCCACCAACACGCCCGCCACCCGCCTGCCCCCGCACGCCCGCCACTCGCCCGCCATGTCCATCGAGGTACTGCAGGCGCAGCTTCACACGGGTTTGAACCGCGAACGAGCTGCACGTGAACGCCTCGAGGCGTCGCTGGACCGTCAGGCGGACGAGCATCGCCGTGCCCTTCTCTCTCTGGCGGACGAGCACAACCATCTCATCCTCGCGCAGACTGCCGCGCACAACCAAGCCCTCAACCAAGCCCTCGCTACATAGCTGCGGGAGCTGCAGGGGGAGGTCACCCGGCGTCTCGACATCGTCATCAACGTCAACGCCGCGATCACCAGCAACCTCGCAGCTGTCCAGCGCGTCGTGCAGCGCGAGAAGGGGACCAAGAGCCCATCGCCGCCTCTCGAGCACTACTTCCTCACCTCCGAGTTCGGCCGCCTCCGCAACGCCAAGTCGATCCGCTGCACAAGCGGGCAAAAGAAGTACTGCATCGGCGTGATGAGCGAGCTCGACCGCTAAGCGACGTCCCAGATTCTGATGCACAAGACAGGGAACGGCATCGACATCCGTCAGTACGTCAAGGCCTTCGTCAACGACCGAATCAACGAGAATCTCGAGCCCCAGTATCGCGGCAGTACGTACGTGACGTCATGTTGCTCCTTATTGTGTTGTGTTGTGTTCATGCTGACTGATGCTTAGAAACGTCCTAGGAGCGTCAGCGGCTCCCACGATGCACCCCGATCTGGTGGACGTGGCGACGCGGGACCAACATCTCGTACGAAGCGTTCAAGAGTTATATCGGAGACGCTCTAGACAGCTTCAACGCGGTCCCGCCGCTGCACGACGCGATGCGCGGCCCGCGTTTGACTCTCGAGGCGCTCATCATCGATGTCTTTGATGACATGGAGACGGAGCTAAAGCTGCAAGGTGAATAAAGACGGAGATATACTAGGACATTCAACGCAATATATGAATCCACTTAAAGCTCTGCAGTGTTGATCGGGAATATATTATGGACTAATCTTTTGTGCATTTTTAACTTGTCACATGAAAAATTACAATACAAACTAGTTACTTTTACATATTCGACTTGTCACTCGCGTCCTTTCTGCGCACCGGCAGCTTCAGTTACTCTTTCAGTGTACCCTGGGTACGTAGGGCTGAAGGAACGCATCATCAAGCGTCAACGCCCGCCGAAGGCGGGTCCAGCCCACTACCGAGCGAAGCGAGGTGCTCCGCTCCTGGGGGAGGTATAGGGGGGTCTAGGGTTTTGTGCACCCGCGGTAAAGGGGTTTAGGGATTAGGGTGTATTCGTTAGCTAGGCATGAACGCAATGGCAGGCTGGAACACCTCACCTGTGGTTTAAGGGCCGTGTGCGAAGCACGCGGACATAAACCCAGGCTAAGTCCAATTAAGAACGCCACATTTGGTTTACTGACCGTGTGCGGAGCACGCGGGTGTAAACATGCCTACTACAAGACCAAGGCGGAGCGCGCGGCGCTGAGCAGACCGAGGAGATCTTCGCGGCTATGCACCACCCCGATCGCTTGATCAAATTCGGGCTGCTCGGGTTCGACTAAGACAGCTGAACTACATAATTATGGTTAAACTCCCGTCAATTCATTTTGCCACGATTCAAATTTTCGAACCGCGCCCTCACTTCCCACGCCGCAGTCACCAACAGTTCCCCCGCCACCAACACGCCCGCCACCCGCCTGCCCCCGCACGCCCGCCACTCGCCCGCCATGTCCATCGAGGTACTGCAGGCGCAGCTTCACACGGGTTTGAACCGCGAACGAGCTGCACGTGAACGCCTCGAGGCGTCGCTGGACCGTCAGGCGGACGAGCATCGCCGTGCCCTTCTCTCTCTGGCGGACGAGCACAACCATCTCATCCTCGCGCAGACTGCCGCGCACAACCAAGCCCTCAACCAAGCCCTCGCTACATAGCTGCGGGAGCTGCAGGGGGAGGTCACCCGGCGTCTCGACATCGTCATCAACGTCAACGCCGCGATCACCAGCAACCTCGCAGCTGTCCAGCGCGTCGTGCAGCGCGAGAAGGGGACCAAGAGCCCATCGCCGCCTCTCGAGCACTACTTCCTCACCTCCGAGTTCGGCCGCCTCCGCAACGCCAAGTCGATCCGCTGCACAAGCGGGCAAAAGAAGTACTGCATCGGCGTGATGAGCGAGCTCGACCGCTAAGCGACGTCCCAGATTCTGATGCACAAGACAGGGAACGGCATCGACATCCGTCAGTACGTCAAGGCCTTCGTCAACGACCGAATCAACGAGAATCTCGAGCCCCAGTATCGCGGCAGTACGTACGTGACGTCATGTTGCTCCTTATTGTGTTGTGTTGTGTTCATGCTGACTGATGCTTAGAAACGTCCTAGGAGCGTCAGCGGCTCCCACGATGCACCCCGATCTGGTGGACGTGGCGACGCGGGACCAACATCTCGTACGAAGCGTTCAAGAGTTATATCGGAGACGCTCTAGACAGCTTCAACGCGGTCCCGCCGCTGCACGACGCGATGCGCGGCCCGCGTTTGACTCTCGAGGCGCTCATCATCGATGTCTTTGATGACATGGAGACGGAGCTAAAGCTGCAAGGTGAATAAAGACGGAGATATACTAGGACATTCAACGCAATATATGAATCCACTTAAAGCTCTGCAGTGTTGATCGGGAATATATTATGGACTAATCTTTTGTGCATTTTTAACTTGTCACATGAAAAATTACAATACAAACTAGTTACTTTTACATATTCGACTTGTCACTCGCGTCCTTTCTGCGCACCGGCAGCTTCAGTTACTCTTTCAGTGTACCCTGGGTACGTAGGGCTGAAGGAACGCATCATCAAGCGTCAACGCCCGCCGAAGGCGGGTCCAGCCCACTACCGAGCGAAGCGAGGTGCTCCGCTCCTGGGGGAGGTATAGGGGGGTCTAGGGTTTTGTGCACCCGCGGTAAAGGGGTTTAGGGATTAGGGTGTATTCGTTAGCTAGGCATGAACGCAATGGCAGGCTGGAACACCTCACCTGTGGTTTAAGGGCCGTGTGCGAAGCACGCGGACATAAACCCAGGCTAAGTCCAATTAAGAACGCCACATTTGGTTTACTGACCGTGTGCGGAGCACGCGGGTGTAAACATGCCTACTACAAGACCAAGGCGGAGCGCGCGGCGCTGAGCAGACCGAGGAGATCTTCGCGGCTATGCACCACCCCGATCGCTTGATCAAATTCGGGCTGCTCGGGTTCGACTAAGACAGCTGAACTACATAATTATGGTTAAACTCCCGTCAATTCATTTTGCCACGATTCAAATTTTCGAACCGCGCCCTCACTTCCCACGCCGCAGTCACCAACAGTTCCCCCGCCACCAACACGCCCGCCACCCGCCTGCCCCCGCACGCCCGCCACTCGCCCGCCATGTCCATCGAGGTACTGCAGGCGCAGCTTCACACGGGTTTGAACCGCGAACGAGCTGCACGTGAACGCCTCGAGGCGTCGCTGGACCGTCAGGCGGACGAGCATCGCCGTGCCCTTCTCTCTCTGGCGGACGAGCACAACCATCTCATCCTCGCGCAGACTGCCGCGCACAACCAAGCCCTCAACCAAGCCCTCGCTACATAGCTGCGGGAGCTGCAGGGGGAGGTCACCCGGCGTCTCGACATCGTCATCAACGTCAACGCCGCGATCACCAGCAACCTCGCAGCTGTCCAGCGCGTCGTGCAGCGCGAGAAGGGGACCAAGAGCCCATCGCCGCCTCTCGAGCACTACTTCCTCACCTCCGAGTTCGGCCGCCTCCGCAACGCCAAGTCGATCCGCTGCACAAGCGGGCAAAAGAAGTACTGCATCGGCGTGATGAGCGAGCTCGACCGCTAAGCGACGTCCCAGATTCTGATGCACAAGACAGGGAACGGCATCGACATCCGTCAGTACGTCAAGGCCTTCGTCAACGACCGAATCAACGAGAATCTCGAGCCCCAGTATCGCGGCAGTACGTACGTGACGTCATGTTGCTCCTTATTGTGTTGTGTTGTGTTCATGCTGACTGATGCTTAGAAACGTCCTAGGAGCGTCAGCGGCTCCCACGATGCACCCCGATCTGGTGGACGTGGCGACGCGGGACCAACATCTCGTACGAAGCGTTCAAGAGTTATATCGGAGACGCTCTAGACAGCTTCAACGCGGTCCCGCCGCTGCACGACGCGATGCGCGGCCCGCGTTTGACTCTCGAGGCGCTCATCATCGATGTCTTTGATGACATGGAGACGGAGCTAAAGCTGCAAGGTGAATAAAGACGGAGATATACTAGGACATTCAACGCAATATATGAATCCACTTAAAGCTCTGCAGTGTTGATCGGGAATATATTATGGACTAATCTTTTGTGCATTTTTAACTTGTCACATGAAAAATTACAATACAAACTAGTTACTTTTACATATTCGACTTGTCACTCGCGTCCTTTCTGCGCACCGGCAGCTTCAGTTACTCTTTCAGTGTACCCTGGGTACGTAGGGCTGAAGGAACGCATCATCAAGCGTCAACGCCCGCCGAAGGCGGGTCCAGCCCACTACCGAGCGAAGCGAGGTGCTCCGCTCCTGGGGGAGGTATAGGGGGGTCTAGGGTTTTGTGCACCCGCGGTAAAGGGGTTTAGGGATTAGGGTGTATTCGTTAGCTAGGCATGAACGCAATGGCAGGCTGGAACACCTCACCTGTGGTTTAAGGGCCGTGTGCGAAGCACGCGGACATAAACCCAGGCTAAGTCCAATTAAGAACGCCACATTTGGTTTACTGACCGTGTGCGGAGCACGCGGGTGTAAACATGCCTACTACAAGACCAAGGCGGAGCGCGCGGCGCTGAGCAGACCGAGGAGATCTTCGCGGCTATGCACCACCCCGATCGCTTGATCAAATTCGGGCTGCTCGGGTTCGACTAAGACAGCTGAACTACATAATTATGGTTAAACTCCCGTCAATTCATTTTGCCACGATTCAAATTTTCGAACCGCGCCCTCACTTCCCACGCCGCAGTCACCAACAGTTCCCCCGCCACCAACACGCCCGCCACCCGCCTGCCCCCGCACGCCCGCCACTCGCCCGCCATGTCCATCGAGGTACTGCAGGCGCAGCTTCACACGGGTTTGAACCGCGAACGAGCTGCACGTGAACGCCTCGAGGCGTCGCTGGACCGTCAGGCGGACGAGCATCGCCGTGCCCTTCTCTCTCTGGCGGACGAGCACAACCATCTCATCCTCGCGCAGACTGCCGCGCACAACCAAGCCCTCAACCAAGCCCTCGCTACATAGCTGCGGGAGCTGCAGGGGGAGGTCACCCGGCGTCTCGACATCGTCATCAACGTCAACGCCGCGATCACCAGCAACCTCGCAGCTGTCCAGCGCGTCGTGCAGCGCGAGAAGGGGACCAAGAGCCCATCGCCGCCTCTCGAGCACTACTTCCTCACCTCCGAGTTCGGCCGCCTCCGCAACGCCAAGTCGATCCGCTGCACAAGCGGGCAAAAGAAGTACTGCATCGGCGTGATGAGCGAGCTCGACCGCTAAGCGACGTCCCAGATTCTGATGCACAAGACAGGGAACGGCATCGACATCCGTCAGTACGTCAAGGCCTTCGTCAACGACCGAATCAACGAGAATCTCGAGCCCCAGTATCGCGGCAGTACGTACGTGACGTCATGTTGCTCCTTATTGTGTTGTGTTGTGTTCATGCTGACTGATGCTTAGAAACGTCCTAGGAGCGTCAGCGGCTCCCACGATGCACCCCGATCTGGTGGACGTGGCGACGCGGGACCAACATCTCGTACGAAGCGTTCAAGAGTTATATCGGAGACGCTCTAGACAGCTTCAACGCGGTCCCGCCGCTGCACGACGCGATGCGCGGCCCGCGTTTGACTCTCGAGGCGCTCATCATCGATGTCTTTGATGACATGGAGACGGAGCTAAAGCTGCAAGGTGAATAAAGACGGAGATATACTAGGACATTCAACGCAATATATGAATCCACTTAAAGCTCTGCAGTGTTGATCGGGAATATATTATGGACTAATCTTTTGTGCATTTTTAACTTGTCACATGAAAAATTACAATACAAACTAGTTACTTTTACATATTCGACTTGTCACTCGCGTCCTTTCTGCGCACCGGCAGCTTCAGTTACTCTTTCAGTGTACCCTGGGTACGTAGGGCTGAAGGAACGCATCATCAAGCGTCAACGCCCGCCGAAGGCGGGTCCAGCCCACTACCGAGCGAAGCGAGGTGCTCCGCTCCTGGGGGAGGTATAGGGGGGTCTAGGGTTTTGTGCACCCGCGGTAAAGGGGTTTAGGGATTAGGGTGTATTCGTTAGCTAGGCATGAACGCAATGGCAGGCTGGAACACCTCACCTGTGGTTTAAGGGCCGTGTGCGAAGCACGCGGACATAAACCCAGGCTAAGTCCAATTAAGAACGCCACATTTGGTTTACTGACCGTGTGCGGAGCACGCGGGTGTAAACATGCCTACTACAAGACCAAGGCGGAGCGCGCGGCGCTGAGCAGACCGAGGAGATCTTCGCGGCTATGCACCACCCCGATCGCTTGATCAAATTCGGGCTGCTCGGGTTCGACTAAGACAGCTGAACTACATAATTATGGTTAAACTCCCGTCAATTCATTTTGCCACGATTCAAATTTTCGAACCGCGCCCTCACTTCCCACGCCGCAGTCACCAACAGTTCCCCCGCCACCAACACGCCCGCCACCCGCCTGCCCCCGCACGCCCGCCACTCGCCCGCCATGTCCATCGAGGTACTGCAGGCGCAGCTTCACACGGGTTTGAACCGCGAACGAGCTGCACGTGAACGCCTCGAGGCGTCGCTGGACCGTCAGGCGGACGAGCATCGCCGTGCCCTTCTCTCTCTGGCGGACGAGCACAACCATCTCATCCTCGCGCAGACTGCCGCGCACAACCAAGCCCTCAACCAAGCCCTCGCTACATAGCTGCGGGAGCTGCAGGGGGAGGTCACCCGGCGTCTCGACATCGTCATCAACGTCAACGCCGCGATCACCAGCAACCTCGCAGCTGTCCAGCGCGTCGTGCAGCGCGAGAAGGGGACCAAGAGCCCATCGCCGCCTCTCGAGCACTACTTCCTCACCTCCGAGTTCGGCCGCCTCCGCAACGCCAAGTCGATCCGCTGCACAAGCGGGCAAAAGAAGTACTGCATCGGCGTGATGAGCGAGCTCGACCGCTAAGCGACGTCCCAGATTCTGATGCACAAGACAGGGAACGGCATCGACATCCGTCAGTACGTCAAGGCCTTCGTCAACGACCGAATCAACGAGAATCTCGAGCCCCAGTATCGCGGCAGTACGTACGTGACGTCATGTTGCTCCTTATTGTGTTGTGTTGTGTTCATGCTGACTGATGCTTAGAAACGTCCTAGGAGCGTCAGCGGCTCCCACGATGCACCCCGATCTGGTGGACGTGGCGACGCGGGACCAACATCTCGTACGAAGCGTTCAAGAGTTATATCGGAGACGCTCTAGACAGCTTCAACGCGGTCCCGCCGCTGCACGACGCGATGCGCGGCCCGCGTTTGACTCTCGAGGCGCTCATCATCGATGTCTTTGATGACATGGAGACGGAGCTAAAGCTGCAAGGTGAATAAAGACGGAGATATACTAGGACATTCAACGCAATATATGAATCCACTTAAAGCTCTGCAGTGTTGATCGGGAATATATTATGGACTAATCTTTTGTGCATTTTTAACTTGTCACATGAAAAATTACAATACAAACTAGTTACTTTTACATATTCGACTTGTCACTCGCGTCCTTTCTGCGCACCGGCAGCTTCAGTTACTCTTTCAGTGTACCCTGGGTACGTAGGGCTGAAGGAACGCATCATCAAGCGTCAACGCCCGCCGAAGGCGGGTCCAGCCCACTACCGAGCGAAGCGAGGTGCTCCGCTCCTGGGGGAGGTATAGGGGGGTCTAGGGTTTTGTGCACCCGCGGTAAAGGGGTTTAGGGATTAGGGTGTATTCGTTAGCTAGGCATGAACGCAATGGCAGGCTGGAACACCTCACCTGTGGTTTAAGGGCCGTGTGCGAAGCACGCGGACATAAACCCAGGCTAAGTCCAATTAAGAACGCCACATTTGGTTTACTGACCGTGTGCGGAGCACGCGGGTGTAAACATGCCTACTACAAGACCAAGGCGGAGCGCGCGGCGCTGAGCAGACCGAGGAGATCTTCGCGGCTATGCACCACCCCGATCGCTTGATCAAATTCGGGCTGCTCGGGTTCGACTAAGACAGCTGAACTACATAATTATGGTTAAACTCCCGTCAATTCATTTTGCCACGATTCAAATTTTCGAACCGCGCCCTCACTTCCCACGCCGCAGTCACCAACAGTTCCCCCGCCACCAACACGCCCGCCACCCGCCTGCCCCCGCACGCCCGCCACTCGCCCGCCATGTCCATCGAGGTACTGCAGGCGCAGCTTCACACGGGTTTGAACCGCGAACGAGCTGCACGTGAACGCCTCGAGGCGTCGCTGGACCGTCAGGCGGACGAGCATCGCCGTGCCCTTCTCTCTCTGGCGGACGAGCACAACCATCTCATCCTCGCGCAGACTGCCGCGCACAACCAAGCCCTCAACCAAGCCCTCGCTACATAGCTGCGGGAGCTGCAGGGGGAGGTCACCCGGCGTCTCGACATCGTCATCAACGTCAACGCCGCGATCACCAGCAACCTCGCAGCTGTCCAGCGCGTCGTGCAGCGCGAGAAGGGGACCAAGAGCCCATCGCCGCCTCTCGAGCACTACTTCCTCACCTCCGAGTTCGGCCGCCTCCGCAACGCCAAGTCGATCCGCTGCACAAGCGGGCAAAAGAAGTACTGCATCGGCGTGATGAGCGAGCTCGACCGCTAAGCGACGTCCCAGATTCTGATGCACAAGACAGGGAACGGCATCGACATCCGTCAGTACGTCAAGGCCTTCGTCAACGACCGAATCAACGAGAATCTCGAGCCCCAGTATCGCGGCAGTACGTACGTGACGTCATGTTGCTCCTTATTGTGTTGTGTTGTGTTCATGCTGACTGATGCTTAGAAACGTCCTAGGAGCGTCAGCGGCTCCCACGATGCACCCCGATCTGGTGGACGTGGCGACGCGGGACCAACATCTCGTACGAAGCGTTCAAGAGTTATATCGGAGACGCTCTAGACAGCTTCAACGCGGTCCCGCCGCTGCACGACGCGATGCGCGGCCCGCGTTTGACTCTCGAGGCGCTCATCATCGATGTCTTTGATGACATGGAGACGGAGCTAAAGCTGCAAGGTGAATAAAGACGGAGATATACTAGGACATTCAACGCAATATATGAATCCACTTAAAGCTCTGCAGTGTTGATCGGGAATATATTATGGACTAATCTTTTGTGCATTTTTAACTTGTCACATGAAAAATTACAATACAAACTAGTTACTTTTACATATTCGACTTGTCACTCGCGTCCTTTCTGCGCACCGGCAGCTTCAGTTACTCTTTCAGTGTACCCTGGGTACGTAGGGCTGAAGGAACGCATCATCAAGCGTCAACGCCCGCCGAAGGCGGGTCCAGCCCACTACCGAGCGAAGCGAGGTGCTCCGCTCCTGGGGGAGGTATAGGGGGGTCTAGGGTTTTGTGCACCCGCGGTAAAGGGGTTTAGGGATTAGGGTGTATTCGTTAGCTAGGCATGAACGCAATGGCAGGCTGGAACACCTCACCTGTGGTTTAAGGGCCGTGTGCGAAGCACGCGGACATAAACCCAGGCTAAGTCCAATTAAGAACGCCACATTTGGTTTACTGACCGTGTGCGGAGCACGCGGGTGTAAACATGCCTACTACAAGACCAAGGCGGAGCGCGCGGCGCTGAGCAGACCGAGGAGATCTTCGCGGCTATGCACCACCCCGATCGCTTGATCAAATTCGGGCTGCTCGGGTTCGACTAAGACAGCTGAACTACATAATTATGGTTAAACTCCCGTCAATTCATTTTGCCACGATTCAAATTTTCGAACCGCGCCCTCACTTCCCACGCCGCAGTCACCAACAGTTCCCCCGCCACCAACACGCCCGCCACCCGCCTGCCCCCGCACGCCCGCCACTCGCCCGCCATGTCCATCGAGGTACTGCAGGCGCAGCTTCACACGGGTTTGAACCGCGAACGAGCTGCACGTGAACGCCTCGAGGCGTCGCTGGACCGTCAGGCGGACGAGCATCGCCGTGCCCTTCTCTCTCTGGCGGACGAGCACAACCATCTCATCCTCGCGCAGACTGCCGCGCACAACCAAGCCCTCAACCAAGCCCTCGCTACATAGCTGCGGGAGCTGCAGGGGGAGGTCACCCGGCGTCTCGACATCGTCATCAACGTCAACGCCGCGATCACCAGCAACCTCGCAGCTGTCCAGCGCGTCGTGCAGCGCGAGAAGGGGACCAAGAGCCCATCGCCGCCTCTCGAGCACTACTTCCTCACCTCCGAGTTCGGCCGCCTCCGCAACGCCAAGTCGATCCGCTGCACAAGCGGGCAAAAGAAGTACTGCATCGGCGTGATGAGCGAGCTCGACCGCTAAGCGACGTCCCAGATTCTGATGCACAAGACAGGGAACGGCATCGACATCCGTCAGTACGTCAAGGCCTTCGTCAACGACCGAATCAACGAGAATCTCGAGCCCCAGTATCGCGGCAGTACGTACGTGACGTCATGTTGCTCCTTATTGTGTTGTGTTGTGTTCATGCTGACTGATGCTTAGAAACGTCCTAGGAGCGTCAGCGGCTCCCACGATGCACCCCGATCTGGTGGACGTGGCGACGCGGGACCAACATCTCGTACGAAGCGTTCAAGAGTTATATCGGAGACGCTCTAGACAGCTTCAACGCGGTCCCGCCGCTGCACGACGCGATGCGCGGCCCGCGTTTGACTCTCGAGGCGCTCATCATCGATGTCTTTGATGACATGGAGACGGAGCTAAAGCTGCAAGGTGAATAAAGACGGAGATATACTAGGACATTCAACGCAATATATGAATCCACTTAAAGCTCTGCAGTGTTGATCGGGAATATATTATGGACTAATCTTTTGTGCATTTTTAACTTGTCACATGAAAAATTACAATACAAACTAGTTACTTTTACATATTCGACTTGTCACTCGCGTCCTTTCTGCGCACCGGCAGCTTCAGTTACTCTTTCAGTGTACCCTGGGTACGTAGGGCTGAAGGAACGCATCATCAAGCGTCAACGCCCGCCGAAGGCGGGTCCAGCCCACTACCGAGCGAAGCGAGGTGCTCCGCTCCTGGGGGAGGTATAGGGGGGTCTAGGGTTTTGTGCACCCGCGGTAAAGGGGTTTAGGGATTAGGGTGTATTCGTTAGCTAGGCATGAACGCAATGGCAGGCTGGAACACCTCACCTGTGGTTTAAGGGCCGTGTGCGAAGCACGCGGACATAAACCCAGGCTAAGTCCAATTAAGAACGCCACATTTGGTTTACTGACCGTGTGCGGAGCACGCGGGTGTAAACATGCCTACTACAAGACCAAGGCGGAGCGCGCGGCGCTGAGCAGACCGAGGAGATCTTCGCGGCTATGCACCACCCCGATCGCTTGATCAAATTCGGGCTGCTCGGGTTCGACTAAGACAGCTGAACTACATAATTATGGTTAAACTCCCGTCAATTCATTTTGCCACGATTCAAATTTTCGAACCGCGCCCTCACTTCCCACGCCGCAGTCACCAACAGTTCCCCCGCCACCAACACGCCCGCCACCCGCCTGCCCCCGCACGCCCGCCACTCGCCCGCCATGTCCATCGAGGTACTGCAGGCGCAGCTTCACACGGGTTTGAACCGCGAACGAGCTGCACGTGAACGCCTCGAGGCGTCGCTGGACCGTCAGGCGGACGAGCATCGCCGTGCCCTTCTCTCTCTGGCGGACGAGCACAACCATCTCATCCTCGCGCAGACTGCCGCGCACAACCAAGCCCTCAACCAAGCCCTCGCTACATAGCTGCGGGAGCTGCAGGGGGAGGTCACCCGGCGTCTCGACATCGTCATCAACGTCAACGCCGCGATCACCAGCAACCTCGCAGCTGTCCAGCGCGTCGTGCAGCGCGAGAAGGGGACCAAGAGCCCATCGCCGCCTCTCGAGCACTACTTCCTCACCTCCGAGTTCGGCCGCCTCCGCAACGCCAAGTCGATCCGCTGCACAAGCGGGCAAAAGAAGTACTGCATCGGCGTGATGAGCGAGCTCGACCGCTAAGCGACGTCCCAGATTCTGATGCACAAGACAGGGAACGGCATCGACATCCGTCAGTACGTCAAGGCCTTCGTCAACGACCGAATCAACGAGAATCTCGAGCCCCAGTATCGCGGCAGTACGTACGTGACGTCATGTTGCTCCTTATTGTGTTGTGTTGTGTTCATGCTGACTGATGCTTAGAAACGTCCTAGGAGCGTCAGCGGCTCCCACGATGCACCCCGATCTGGTGGACGTGGCGACGCGGGACCAACATCTCGTACGAAGCGTTCAAGAGTTATATCGGAGACGCTCTAGACAGCTTCAACGCGGTCCCGCCGCTGCACGACGCGATGCGCGGCCCGCGTTTGACTCTCGAGGCGCTCATCATCGATGTCTTTGATGACATGGAGACGGAGCTAAAGCTGCAAGGTGAATAAAGACGGAGATATACTAGGACATTCAACGCAATATATGAATCCACTTAAAGCTCTGCAGTGTTGATCGGGAATATATTATGGACTAATCTTTTGTGCATTTTTAACTTGTCACATGAAAAATTACAATACAAACTAGTTACTTTTACATATTCGACTTGTCACTCGCGTCCTTTCTGCGCACCGGCAGCTTCAGTTACTCTTTCAGTGTACCCTGGGTACGTAGGGCTGAAGGAACGCATCATCAAGCGTCAACGCCCGCCGAAGGCGGGTCCAGCCCACTACCGAGCGAAGCGAGGTGCTCCGCTCCTGGGGGAGGTATAGGGGGGTCTAGGGTTTTGTGCACCCGCGGTAAAGGGGTTTAGGGATTAGGGTGTATTCGTTAGCTAGGCATGAACGCAATGGCAGGCTGGAACACCTCACCTGTGGTTTAAGGGCCGTGTGCGAAGCACGCGGACATAAACCCAGGCTAAGTCCAATTAAGAACGCCACATTTGGTTTACTGACCGTGTGCGGAGCACGCGGGTGTAAACATGCCTACTACAAGACCAAGGCGGAGCGCGCGGCGCTGAGCAGACCGAGGAGATCTTCGCGGCTATGCACCACCCCGATCGCTTGATCAAATTCGGGCTGCTCGGGTTCGACTAAGACAGCTGAACTACATAATTATGGTTAAACTCCCGTCAATTCATTTTGCCACGATTCAAATTTTCGAACCGCGCCCTCACTTCCCACGCCGCAGTCACCAACAGTTCCCCCGCCACCAACACGCCCGCCACCCGCCTGCCCCCGCACGCCCGCCACTCGCCCGCCATGTCCATCGAGGTACTGCAGGCGCAGCTTCACACGGGTTTGAACCGCGAACGAGCTGCACGTGAACGCCTCGAGGCGTCGCTGGACCGTCAGGCGGACGAGCATCGCCGTGCCCTTCTCTCTCTGGCGGACGAGCACAACCATCTCATCCTCGCGCAGACTGCCGCGCACAACCAAGCCCTCAACCAAGCCCTCGCTACATAGCTGCGGGAGCTGCAGGGGGAGGTCACCCGGCGTCTCGACATCGTCATCAACGTCAACGCCGCGATCACCAGCAACCTCGCAGCTGTCCAGCGCGTCGTGCAGCGCGAGAAGGGGACCAAGAGCCCATCGCCGCCTCTCGAGCACTACTTCCTCACCTCCGAGTTCGGCCGCCTCCGCAACGCCAAGTCGATCCGCTGCACAAGCGGGCAAAAGAAGTACTGCATCGGCGTGATGAGCGAGCTCGACCGCTAAGCGACGTCCCAGATTCTGATGCACAAGACAGGGAACGGCATCGACATCCGTCAGTACGTCAAGGCCTTCGTCAACGACCGAATCAACGAGAATCTCGAGCCCCAGTATCGCGGCAGTACGTACGTGACGTCATGTTGCTCCTTATTGTGTTGTGTTGTGTTCATGCTGACTGATGCTTAGAAACGTCCTAGGAGCGTCAGCGGCTCCCACGATGCACCCCGATCTGGTGGACGTGGCGACGCGGGACCAACATCTCGTACGAAGCGTTCAAGAGTTATATCGGAGACGCTCTAGACAGCTTCAACGCGGTCCCGCCGCTGCACGACGCGATGCGCGGCCCGCGTTTGACTCTCGAGGCGCTCATCATCGATGTCTTTGATGACATGGAGACGGAGCTAAAGCTGCAAGGTGAATAAAGACGGAGATATACTAGGACATTCAACGCAATATATGAATCCACTTAAAGCTCTGCAGTGTTGATCGGGAATATATTATGGACTAATCTTTTGTGCATTTTTAACTTGTCACATGAAAAATTACAATACAAACTAGTTACTTTTACATATTCGACTTGTCACTCGCGTCCTTTCTGCGCACCGGCAGCTTCAGTTACTCTTTCAGTGTACCCTGGGTACGTAGGGCTGAAGGAACGCATCATCAAGCGTCAACGCCCGCCGAAGGCGGGTCCAGCCCACTACCGAGCGAAGCGAGGTGCTCCGCTCCTGGGGGAGGTATAGGGGGGTCTAGGGTTTTGTGCACCCGCGGTAAAGGGGTTTAGGGATTAGGGTGTATTCGTTAGCTAGGCATGAACGCAATGGCAGGCTGGAACACCTCACCTGTGGTTTAAGGGCCGTGTGCGAAGCACGCGGACATAAACCCAGGCTAAGTCCAATTAAGAACGCCACATTTGGTTTACTGACCGTGTGCGGAGCACGCGGGTGTAAACATGCCTACTACAAGACCAAGGCGGAGCGCGCGGCGCTGAGCAGACCGAGGAGATCTTCGCGGCTATGCACCACCCCGATCGCTTGATCAAATTCGGGCTGCTCGGGTTCGACTAAGACAGCTGAACTACATAATTATGGTTAAACTCCCGTCAATTCATTTTGCCACGATTCAAATTTTCGAACCGCGCCCTCACTTCCCACGCCGCAGTCACCAACAGTTCCCCCGCCACCAACACGCCCGCCACCCGCCTGCCCCCGCACGCCCGCCACTCGCCCGCCATGTCCATCGAGGTACTGCAGGCGCAGCTTCACACGGGTTTGAACCGCGAACGAGCTGCACGTGAACGCCTCGAGGCGTCGCTGGACCGTCAGGCGGACGAGCATCGCCGTGCCCTTCTCTCTCTGGCGGACGAGCACAACCATCTCATCCTCGCGCAGACTGCCGCGCACAACCAAGCCCTCAACCAAGCCCTCGCTACATAGCTGCGGGAGCTGCAGGGGGAGGTCACCCGGCGTCTCGACATCGTCATCAACGTCAACGCCGCGATCACCAGCAACCTCGCAGCTGTCCAGCGCGTCGTGCAGCGCGAGAAGGGGACCAAGAGCCCATCGCCGCCTCTCGAGCACTACTTCCTCACCTCCGAGTTCGGCCGCCTCCGCAACGCCAAGTCGATCCGCTGCACAAGCGGGCAAAAGAAGTACTGCATCGGCGTGATGAGCGAGCTCGACCGCTAAGCGACGTCCCAGATTCTGATGCACAAGACAGGGAACGGCATCGACATCCGTCAGTACGTCAAGGCCTTCGTCAACGACCGAATCAACGAGAATCTCGAGCCCCAGTATCGCGGCAGTACGTACGTGACGTCATGTTGCTCCTTATTGTGTTGTGTTGTGTTCATGCTGACTGATGCTTAGAAACGTCCTAGGAGCGTCAGCGGCTCCCACGATGCACCCCGATCTGGTGGACGTGGCGACGCGGGACCAACATCTCGTACGAAGCGTTCAAGAGTTATATCGGAGACGCTCTAGACAGCTTCAACGCGGTCCCGCCGCTGCACGACGCGATGCGCGGCCCGCGTTTGACTCTCGAGGCGCTCATCATCGATGTCTTTGATGACATGGAGACGGAGCTAAAGCTGCAAGGTGAATAAAGACGGAGATATACTAGGACATTCAACGCAATATATGAATCCACTTAAAGCTCTGCAGTGTTGATCGGGAATATATTATGGACTAATCTTTTGTGCATTTTTAACTTGTCACATGAAAAATTACAATACAAACTAGTTACTTTTACATATTCGACTTGTCACTCGCGTCCTTTCTGCGCACCGGCAGCTTCAGTTACTCTTTCAGTGTACCCTGGGTACGTAGGGCTGAAGGAACGCATCATCAAGCGTCAACGCCCGCCGAAGGCGGGTCCAGCCCACTACCGAGCGAAGCGAGGTGCTCCGCTCCTGGGGGAGGTATAGGGGGGTCTAGGGTTTTGTGCACCCGCGGTAAAGGGGTTTAGGGATTAGGGTGTATTCGTTAGCTAGGCATGAACGCAATGGCAGGCTGGAACACCTCACCTGTGGTTTAAGGGCCGTGTGCGAAGCACGCGGACATAAACCCAGGCTAAGTCCAATTAAGAACGCCACATTTGGTTTACTGACCGTGTGCGGAGCACGCGGGTGTAAACATGCCTACTACAAGACCAAGGCGGAGCGCGCGGCGCTGAGCAGACCGAGGAGATCTTCGCGGCTATGCACCACCCCGATCGCTTGATCAAATTCGGGCTGCTCGGGTTCGACTAAGACAGCTGAACTACATAATTATGGTTAAACTCCCGTCAATTCATTTTGCCACGATTCAAATTTTCGAACCGCGCCCTCACTTCCCACGCCGCAGTCACCAACAGTTCCCCCGCCACCAACACGCCCGCCACCCGCCTGCCCCCGCACGCCCGCCACTCGCCCGCCATGTCCATCGAGGTACTGCAGGCGCAGCTTCACACGGGTTTGAACCGCGAACGAGCTGCACGTGAACGCCTCGAGGCGTCGCTGGACCGTCAGGCGGACGAGCATCGCCGTGCCCTTCTCTCTCTGGCGGACGAGCACAACCATCTCATCCTCGCGCAGACTGCCGCGCACAACCAAGCCCTCAACCAAGCCCTCGCTACATAGCTGCGGGAGCTGCAGGGGGAGGTCACCCGGCGTCTCGACATCGTCATCAACGTCAACGCCGCGATCACCAGCAACCTCGCAGCTGTCCAGCGCGTCGTGCAGCGCGAGAAGGGGACCAAGAGCCCATCGCCGCCTCTCGAGCACTACTTCCTCACCTCCGAGTTCGGCCGCCTCCGCAACGCCAAGTCGATCCGCTGCACAAGCGGGCAAAAGAAGTACTGCATCGGCGTGATGAGCGAGCTCGACCGCTAAGCGACGTCCCAGATTCTGATGCACAAGACAGGGAACGGCATCGACATCCGTCAGTACGTCAAGGCCTTCGTCAACGACCGAATCAACGAGAATCTCGAGCCCCAGTATCGCGGCAGTACGTACGTGACGTCATGTTGCTCCTTATTGTGTTGTGTTGTGTTCATGCTGACTGATGCTTAGAAACGTCCTAGGAGCGTCAGCGGCTCCCACGATGCACCCCGATCTGGTGGACGTGGCGACGCGGGACCAACATCTCGTACGAAGCGTTCAAGAGTTATATCGGAGACGCTCTAGACAGCTTCAACGCGGTCCCGCCGCTGCACGACGCGATGCGCGGCCCGCGTTTGACTCTCGAGGCGCTCATCATCGATGTCTTTGATGACATGGAGACGGAGCTAAAGCTGCAAGGTGAATAAAGACGGAGATATACTAGGACATTCAACGCAATATATGAATCCACTTAAAGCTCTGCAGTGTTGATCGGGAATATATTATGGACTAATCTTTTGTGCATTTTTAACTTGTCACATGAAAAATTACAATACAAACTAGTTACTTTTACATATTCGACTTGTCACTCGCGTCCTTTCTGCGCACCGGCAGCTTCAGTTACTCTTTCAGTGTACCCTGGGTACGTAGGGCTGAAGGAACGCATCATCAAGCGTCAACGCCCGCCGAAGGCGGGTCCAGCCCACTACCGAGCGAAGCGAGGTGCTCCGCTCCTGGGGGAGGTATAGGGGGGTCTAGGGTTTTGTGCACCCGCGGTAAAGGGGTTTAGGGATTAGGGTGTATTCGTTAGCTAGGCATGAACGCAATGGCAGGCTGGAACACCTCACCTGTGGTTTAAGGGCCGTGTGCGAAGCACGCGGACATAAACCCAGGCTAAGTCCAATTAAGAACGCCACATTTGGTTTACTGACCGTGTGCGGAGCACGCGGGTGTAAACATGCCTACTACAAGACCAAGGCGGAGCGCGCGGCGCTGAGCAGACCGAGGAGATCTTCGCGGCTATGCACCACCCCGATCGCTTGATCAAATTCGGGCTGCTCGGGTTCGACTAAGACAGCTGAACTACATAATTATGGTTAAACTCCCGTCAATTCATTTTGCCACGATTCAAATTTTCGAACCGCGCCCTCACTTCCCACGCCGCAGTCACCAACAGTTCCCCCGCCACCAACACGCCCGCCACCCGCCTGCCCCCGCACGCCCGCCACTCGCCCGCCATGTCCATCGAGGTACTGCAGGCGCAGCTTCACACGGGTTTGAACCGCGAACGAGCTGCACGTGAACGCCTCGAGGCGTCGCTGGACCGTCAGGCGGACGAGCATCGCCGTGCCCTTCTCTCTCTGGCGGACGAGCACAACCATCTCATCCTCGCGCAGACTGCCGCGCACAACCAAGCCCTCAACCAAGCCCTCGCTACATAGCTGCGGGAGCTGCAGGGGGAGGTCACCCGGCGTCTCGACATCGTCATCAACGTCAACGCCGCGATCACCAGCAACCTCGCAGCTGTCCAGCGCGTCGTGCAGCGCGAGAAGGGGACCAAGAGCCCATCGCCGCCTCTCGAGCACTACTTCCTCACCTCCGAGTTCGGCCGCCTCCGCAACGCCAAGTCGATCCGCTGCACAAGCGGGCAAAAGAAGTACTGCATCGGCGTGATGAGCGAGCTCGACCGCTAAGCGACGTCCCAGATTCTGATGCACAAGACAGGGAACGGCATCGACATCCGTCAGTACGTCAAGGCCTTCGTCAACGACCGAATCAACGAGAATCTCGAGCCCCAGTATCGCGGCAGTACGTACGTGACGTCATGTTGCTCCTTATTGTGTTGTGTTGTGTTCATGCTGACTGATGCTTAGAAACGTCCTAGGAGCGTCAGCGGCTCCCACGATGCACCCCGATCTGGTGGACGTGGCGACGCGGGACCAACATCTCGTACGAAGCGTTCAAGAGTTATATCGGAGACGCTCTAGACAGCTTCAACGCGGTCCCGCCGCTGCACGACGCGATGCGCGGCCCGCGTTTGACTCTCGAGGCGCTCATCATCGATGTCTTTGATGACATGGAGACGGAGCTAAAGCTGCAAGGTGAATAAAGACGGAGATATACTAGGACATTCAACGCAATATATGAATCCACTTAAAGCTCTGCAGTGTTGATCGGGAATATATTATGGACTAATCTTTTGTGCATTTTTAACTTGTCACATGAAAAATTACAATACAAACTAGTTACTTTTACATATTCGACTTGTCACTCGCGTCCTTTCTGCGCACCGGCAGCTTCAGTTACTCTTTCAGTGTACCCTGGGTACGTAGGGCTGAAGGAACGCATCATCAAGCGTCAACGCCCGCCGAAGGCGGGTCCAGCCCACTACCGAGCGAAGCGAGGTGCTCCGCTCCTGGGGGAGGTATAGGGGGGTCTAGGGTTTTGTGCACCCGCGGTAAAGGGGTTTAGGGATTAGGGTGTATTCGTTAGCTAGGCATGAACGCAATGGCAGGCTGGAACACCTCACCTGTGGTTTAAGGGCCGTGTGCGAAGCACGCGGACATAAACCCAGGCTAAGTCCAATTAAGAACGCCACATTTGGTTTACTGACCGTGTGCGGAGCACGCGGGTGTAAACATGCCTACTACAAGACCAAGGCGGAGCGCGCGGCGCTGAGCAGACCGAGGAGATCTTCGCGGCTATGCACCACCCCGATCGCTTGATCAAATTCGGGCTGCTCGGGTTCGACTAAGACAGCTGAACTACATAATTATGGTTAAACTCCCGTCAATTCATTTTGCCACGATTCAAATTTTCGAACCGCGCCCTCACTTCCCACGCCGCAGTCACCAACAGTTCCCCCGCCACCAACACGCCCGCCACCCGCCTGCCCCCGCACGCCCGCCACTCGCCCGCCATGTCCATCGAGGTACTGCAGGCGCAGCTTCACACGGGTTTGAACCGCGAACGAGCTGCACGTGAACGCCTCGAGGCGTCGCTGGACCGTCAGGCGGACGAGCATCGCCGTGCCCTTCTCTCTCTGGCGGACGAGCACAACCATCTCATCCTCGCGCAGACTGCCGCGCACAACCAAGCCCTCAACCAAGCCCTCGCTACATAGCTGCGGGAGCTGCAGGGGGAGGTCACCCGGCGTCTCGACATCGTCATCAACGTCAACGCCGCGATCACCAGCAACCTCGCAGCTGTCCAGCGCGTCGTGCAGCGCGAGAAGGGGACCAAGAGCCCATCGCCGCCTCTCGAGCACTACTTCCTCACCTCCGAGTTCGGCCGCCTCCGCAACGCCAAGTCGATCCGCTGCACAAGCGGGCAAAAGAAGTACTGCATCGGCGTGATGAGCGAGCTCGACCGCTAAGCGACGTCCCAGATTCTGATGCACAAGACAGGGAACGGCATCGACATCCGTCAGTACGTCAAGGCCTTCGTCAACGACCGAATCAACGAGAATCTCGAGCCCCAGTATCGCGGCAGTACGTACGTGACGTCATGTTGCTCCTTATTGTGTTGTGTTGTGTTCATGCTGACTGATGCTTAGAAACGTCCTAGGAGCGTCAGCGGCTCCCACGATGCACCCCGATCTGGTGGACGTGGCGACGCGGGACCAACATCTCGTACGAAGCGTTCAAGAGTTATATCGGAGACGCTCTAGACAGCTTCAACGCGGTCCCGCCGCTGCACGACGCGATGCGCGGCCCGCGTTTGACTCTCGAGGCGCTCATCATCGATGTCTTTGATGACATGGAGACGGAGCTAAAGCTGCAAGGTGAATAAAGACGGAGATATACTAGGACATTCAACGCAATATATGAATCCACTTAAAGCTCTGCAGTGTTGATCGGGAATATATTATGGACTAATCTTTTGTGCATTTTTAACTTGTCACATGAAAAATTACAATACAAACTAGTTACTTTTACATATTCGACTTGTCACTCGCGTCCTTTCTGCGCACCGGCAGCTTCAGTTACTCTTTCAGTGTACCCTGGGTACGTAGGGCTGAAGGAACGCATCATCAAGCGTCAACGCCCGCCGAAGGCGGGTCCAGCCCACTACCGAGCGAAGCGAGGTGCTCCGCTCCTGGGGGAGGTATAGGGGGGTCTAGGGTTTTGTGCACCCGCGGTAAAGGGGTTTAGGGATTAGGGTGTATTCGTTAGCTAGGCATGAACGCAATGGCAGGCTGGAACACCTCACCTGTGGTTTAAGGGCCGTGTGCGAAGCACGCGGACATAAACCCAGGCTAAGTCCAATTAAGAACGCCACATTTGGTTTACTGACCGTGTGCGGAGCACGCGGGTGTAAACATGCCTACTACAAGACCAAGGCGGAGCGCGCGGCGCTGAGCAGACCGAGGAGATCTTCGCGGCTATGCACCACCCCGATCGCTTGATCAAATTCGGGCTGCTCGGGTTCGACTAAGACAGCTGAACTACATAATTATGGTTAAACTCCCGTCAATTCATTTTGCCACGATTCAAATTTTCGAACCGCGCCCTCACTTCCCACGCCGCAGTCACCAACAGTTCCCCCGCCACCAACACGCCCGCCACCCGCCTGCCCCCGCACGCCCGCCACTCGCCCGCCATGTCCATCGAGGTACTGCAGGCGCAGCTTCACACGGGTTTGAACCGCGAACGAGCTGCACGTGAACGCCTCGAGGCGTCGCTGGACCGTCAGGCGGACGAGCATCGCCGTGCCCTTCTCTCTCTGGCGGACGAGCACAACCATCTCATCCTCGCGCAGACTGCCGCGCACAACCAAGCCCTCAACCAAGCCCTCGCTACATAGCTGCGGGAGCTGCAGGGGGAGGTCACCCGGCGTCTCGACATCGTCATCAACGTCAACGCCGCGATCACCAGCAACCTCGCAGCTGTCCAGCGCGTCGTGCAGCGCGAGAAGGGGACCAAGAGCCCATCGCCGCCTCTCGAGCACTACTTCCTCACCTCCGAGTTCGGCCGCCTCCGCAACGCCAAGTCGATCCGCTGCACAAGCGGGCAAAAGAAGTACTGCATCGGCGTGATGAGCGAGCTCGACCGCTAAGCGACGTCCCAGATTCTGATGCACAAGACAGGGAACGGCATCGACATCCGTCAGTACGTCAAGGCCTTCGTCAACGACCGAATCAACGAGAATCTCGAGCCCCAGTATCGCGGCAGTACGTACGTGACGTCATGTTGCTCCTTATTGTGTTGTGTTGTGTTCATGCTGACTGATGCTTAGAAACGTCCTAGGAGCGTCAGCGGCTCCCACGATGCACCCCGATCTGGTGGACGTGGCGACGCGGGACCAACATCTCGTACGAAGCGTTCAAGAGTTATATCGGAGACGCTCTAGACAGCTTCAACGCGGTCCCGCCGCTGCACGACGCGATGCGCGGCCCGCGTTTGACTCTCGAGGCGCTCATCATCGATGTCTTTGATGACATGGAGACGGAGCTAAAGCTGCAAGGTGAATAAAGACGGAGATATACTAGGACATTCAACGCAATATATGAATCCACTTAAAGCTCTGCAGTGTTGATCGGGAATATATTATGGACTAATCTTTTGTGCATTTTTAACTTGTCACATGAAAAATTACAATACAAACTAGTTACTTTTACATATTCGACTTGTCACTCGCGTCCTTTCTGCGCACCGGCAGCTTCAGTTACTCTTTCAGTGTACCCTGGGTACGTAGGGCTGAAGGAACGCATCATCAAGCGTCAACGCCCGCCGAAGGCGGGTCCAGCCCACTACCGAGCGAAGCGAGGTGCTCCGCTCCTGGGGGAGGTATAGGGGGGTCTAGGGTTTTGTGCACCCGCGGTAAAGGGGTTTAGGGATTAGGGTGTATTCGTTAGCTAGGCATGAACGCAATGGCAGGCTGGAACACCTCACCTGTGGTTTAAGGGCCGTGTGCGAAGCACGCGGACATAAACCCAGGCTAAGTCCAATTAAGAACGCCACATTTGGTTTACTGACCGTGTGCGGAGCACGCGGGTGTAAACATGCCTACTACAAGACCAAGGCGGAGCGCGCGGCGCTGAGCAGACCGAGGAGATCTTCGCGGCTATGCACCACCCCGATCGCTTGATCAAATTCGGGCTGCTCGGGTTCGACTAAGACAGCTGAACTACATAATTATGGTTAAACTCCCGTCAATTCATTTTGCCACGATTCAAATTTTCGAACCGCGCCCTCACTTCCCACGCCGCAGTCACCAACAGTTCCCCCGCCACCAACACGCCCGCCACCCGCCTGCCCCCGCACGCCCGCCACTCGCCCGCCATGTCCATCGAGGTACTGCAGGCGCAGCTTCACACGGGTTTGAACCGCGAACGAGCTGCACGTGAACGCCTCGAGGCGTCGCTGGACCGTCAGGCGGACGAGCATCGCCGTGCCCTTCTCTCTCTGGCGGACGAGCACAACCATCTCATCCTCGCGCAGACTGCCGCGCACAACCAAGCCCTCAACCAAGCCCTCGCTACATAGCTGCGGGAGCTGCAGGGGGAGGTCACCCGGCGTCTCGACATCGTCATCAACGTCAACGCCGCGATCACCAGCAACCTCGCAGCTGTCCAGCGCGTCGTGCAGCGCGAGAAGGGGACCAAGAGCCCATCGCCGCCTCTCGAGCACTACTTCCTCACCTCCGAGTTCGGCCGCCTCCGCAACGCCAAGTCGATCCGCTGCACAAGCGGGCAAAAGAAGTACTGCATCGGCGTGATGAGCGAGCTCGACCGCTAAGCGACGTCCCAGATTCTGATGCACAAGACAGGGAACGGCATCGACATCCGTCAGTACGTCAAGGCCTTCGTCAACGACCGAATCAACGAGAATCTCGAGCCCCAGTATCGCGGCAGTACGTACGTGACGTCATGTTGCTCCTTATTGTGTTGTGTTGTGTTCATGCTGACTGATGCTTAGAAACGTCCTAGGAGCGTCAGCGGCTCCCACGATGCACCCCGATCTGGTGGACGTGGCGACGCGGGACCAACATCTCGTACGAAGCGTTCAAGAGTTATATCGGAGACGCTCTAGACAGCTTCAACGCGGTCCCGCCGCTGCACGACGCGATGCGCGGCCCGCGTTTGACTCTCGAGGCGCTCATCATCGATGTCTTTGATGACATGGAGACGGAGCTAAAGCTGCAAGGTGAATAAAGACGGAGATATACTAGGACATTCAACGCAATATATGAATCCACTTAAAGCTCTGCAGTGTTGATCGGGAATATATTATGGACTAATCTTTTGTGCATTTTTAACTTGTCACATGAAAAATTACAATACAAACTAGTTACTTTTACATATTCGACTTGTCACTCGCGTCCTTTCTGCGCACCGGCAGCTTCAGTTACTCTTTCAGTGTACCCTGGGTACGTAGGGCTGAAGGAACGCATCATCAAGCGTCAACGCCCGCCGAAGGCGGGTCCAGCCCACTACCGAGCGAAGCGAGGTGCTCCGCTCCTGGGGGAGGTATAGGGGGGTCTAGGGTTTTGTGCACCCGCGGTAAAGGGGTTTAGGGATTAGGGTGTATTCGTTAGCTAGGCATGAACGCAATGGCAGGCTGGAACACCTCACCTGTGGTTTAAGGGCCGTGTGCGAAGCACGCGGACATAAACCCAGGCTAAGTCCAATTAAGAACGCCACATTTGGTTTACTGACCGTGTGCGGAGCACGCGGGTGTAAACATGCCTACTACAAGACCAAGGCGGAGCGCGCGGCGCTGAGCAGACCGAGGAGATCTTCGCGGCTATGCACCACCCCGATCGCTTGATCAAATTCGGGCTGCTCGGGTTCGACTAAGACAGCTGAACTACATAATTATGGTTAAACTCCCGTCAATTCATTTTGCCACGATTCAAATTTTCGAACCGCGCCCTCACTTCCCACGCCGCAGTCACCAACAGTTCCCCCGCCACCAACACGCCCGCCACCCGCCTGCCCCCGCACGCCCGCCACTCGCCCGCCATGTCCATCGAGGTACTGCAGGCGCAGCTTCACACGGGTTTGAACCGCGAACGAGCTGCACGTGAACGCCTCGAGGCGTCGCTGGACCGTCAGGCGGACGAGCATCGCCGTGCCCTTCTCTCTCTGGCGGACGAGCACAACCATCTCATCCTCGCGCAGACTGCCGCGCACAACCAAGCCCTCAACCAAGCCCTCGCTACATAGCTGCGGGAGCTGCAGGGGGAGGTCACCCGGCGTCTCGACATCGTCATCAACGTCAACGCCGCGATCACCAGCAACCTCGCAGCTGTCCAGCGCGTCGTGCAGCGCGAGAAGGGGACCAAGAGCCCATCGCCGCCTCTCGAGCACTACTTCCTCACCTCCGAGTTCGGCCGCCTCCGCAACGCCAAGTCGATCCGCTGCACAAGCGGGCAAAAGAAGTACTGCATCGGCGTGATGAGCGAGCTCGACCGCTAAGCGACGTCCCAGATTCTGATGCACAAGACAGGGAACGGCATCGACATCCGTCAGTACGTCAAGGCCTTCGTCAACGACCGAATCAACGAGAATCTCGAGCCCCAGTATCGCGGCAGTACGTACGTGACGTCATGTTGCTCCTTATTGTGTTGTGTTGTGTTCATGCTGACTGATGCTTAGAAACGTCCTAGGAGCGTCAGCGGCTCCCACGATGCACCCCGATCTGGTGGACGTGGCGACGCGGGACCAACATCTCGTACGAAGCGTTCAAGAGTTATATCGGAGACGCTCTAGACAGCTTCAACGCGGTCCCGCCGCTGCACGACGCGATGCGCGGCCCGCGTTTGACTCTCGAGGCGCTCATCATCGATGTCTTTGATGACATGGAGACGGAGCTAAAGCTGCAAGGTGAATAAAGACGGAGATATACTAGGACATTCAACGCAATATATGAATCCACTTAAAGCTCTGCAGTGTTGATCGGGAATATATTATGGACTAATCTTTTGTGCATTTTTAACTTGTCACATGAAAAATTACAATACAAACTAGTTACTTTTACATATTCGACTTGTCACTCGCGTCCTTTCTGCGCACCGGCAGCTTCAGTTACTCTTTCAGTGTACCCTGGGTACGTAGGGCTGAAGGAACGCATCATCAAGCGTCAACGCCCGCCGAAGGCGGGTCCAGCCCACTACCGAGCGAAGCGAGGTGCTCCGCTCCTGGGGGAGGTATAGGGGGGTCTAGGGTTTTGTGCACCCGCGGTAAAGGGGTTTAGGGATTAGGGTGTATTCGTTAGCTAGGCATGAACGCAATGGCAGGCTGGAACACCTCACCTGTGGTTTAAGGGCCGTGTGCGAAGCACGCGGACATAAACCCAGGCTAAGTCCAATTAAGAACGCCACATTTGGTTTACTGACCGTGTGCGGAGCACGCGGGTGTAAACATGCCTACTACAAGACCAAGGCGGAGCGCGCGGCGCTGAGCAGACCGAGGAGATCTTCGCGGCTATGCACCACCCCGATCGCTTGATCAAATTCGGGCTGCTCGGGTTCGACTAAGACAGCTGAACTACATAATTATGGTTAAACTCCCGTCAATTCATTTTGCCACGATTCAAATTTTCGAACCGCGCCCTCACTTCCCACGCCGCAGTCACCAACAGTTCCCCCGCCACCAACACGCCCGCCACCCGCCTGCCCCCGCACGCCCGCCACTCGCCCGCCATGTCCATCGAGGTACTGCAGGCGCAGCTTCACACGGGTTTGAACCGCGAACGAGCTGCACGTGAACGCCTCGAGGCGTCGCTGGACCGTCAGGCGGACGAGCATCGCCGTGCCCTTCTCTCTCTGGCGGACGAGCACAACCATCTCATCCTCGCGCAGACTGCCGCGCACAACCAAGCCCTCAACCAAGCCCTCGCTACATAGCTGCGGGAGCTGCAGGGGGAGGTCACCCGGCGTCTCGACATCGTCATCAACGTCAACGCCGCGATCACCAGCAACCTCGCAGCTGTCCAGCGCGTCGTGCAGCGCGAGAAGGGGACCAAGAGCCCATCGCCGCCTCTCGAGCACTACTTCCTCACCTCCGAGTTCGGCCGCCTCCGCAACGCCAAGTCGATCCGCTGCACAAGCGGGCAAAAGAAGTACTGCATCGGCGTGATGAGCGAGCTCGACCGCTAAGCGACGTCCCAGATTCTGATGCACAAGACAGGGAACGGCATCGACATCCGTCAGTACGTCAAGGCCTTCGTCAACGACCGAATCAACGAGAATCTCGAGCCCCAGTATCGCGGCAGTACGTACGTGACGTCATGTTGCTCCTTATTGTGTTGTGTTGTGTTCATGCTGACTGATGCTTAGAAACGTCCTAGGAGCGTCAGCGGCTCCCACGATGCACCCCGATCTGGTGGACGTGGCGACGCGGGACCAACATCTCGTACGAAGCGTTCAAGAGTTATATCGGAGACGCTCTAGACAGCTTCAACGCGGTCCCGCCGCTGCACGACGCGATGCGCGGCCCGCGTTTGACTCTCGAGGCGCTCATCATCGATGTCTTTGATGACATGGAGACGGAGCTAAAGCTGCAAGGTGAATAAAGACGGAGATATACTAGGACATTCAACGCAATATATGAATCCACTTAAAGCTCTGCAGTGTTGATCGGGAATATATTATGGACTAATCTTTTGTGCATTTTTAACTTGTCACATGAAAAATTACAATACAAACTAGTTACTTTTACATATTCGACTTGTCACTCGCGTCCTTTCTGCGCACCGGCAGCTTCAGTTACTCTTTCAGTGTACCCTGGGTACGTAGGGCTGAAGGAACGCATCATCAAGCGTCAACGCCCGCCGAAGGCGGGTCCAGCCCACTACCGAGCGAAGCGAGGTGCTCCGCTCCTGGGGGAGGTATAGGGGGGTCTAGGGTTTTGTGCACCCGCGGTAAAGGGGTTTAGGGATTAGGGTGTATTCGTTAGCTAGGCATGAACGCAATGGCAGGCTGGAACACCTCACCTGTGGTTTAAGGGCCGTGTGCGAAGCACGCGGACATAAACCCAGGCTAAGTCCAATTAAGAACGCCACATTTGGTTTACTGACCGTGTGCGGAGCACGCGGGTGTAAACATGCCTACTACAAGACCAAGGCGGAGCGCGCGGCGCTGAGCAGACCGAGGAGATCTTCGCGGCTATGCACCACCCCGATCGCTTGATCAAATTCGGGCTGCTCGGGTTCGACTAAGACAGCTGAACTACATAATTATGGTTAAACTCCCGTCAATTCATTTTGCCACGATTCAAATTTTCGAACCGCGCCCTCACTTCCCACGCCGCAGTCACCAACAGTTCCCCCGCCACCAACACGCCCGCCACCCGCCTGCCCCCGCACGCCCGCCACTCGCCCGCCATGTCCATCGAGGTACTGCAGGCGCAGCTTCACACGGGTTTGAACCGCGAACGAGCTGCACGTGAACGCCTCGAGGCGTCGCTGGACCGTCAGGCGGACGAGCATCGCCGTGCCCTTCTCTCTCTGGCGGACGAGCACAACCATCTCATCCTCGCGCAGACTGCCGCGCACAACCAAGCCCTCAACCAAGCCCTCGCTACATAGCTGCGGGAGCTGCAGGGGGAGGTCACCCGGCGTCTCGACATCGTCATCAACGTCAACGCCGCGATCACCAGCAACCTCGCAGCTGTCCAGCGCGTCGTGCAGCGCGAGAAGGGGACCAAGAGCCCATCGCCGCCTCTCGAGCACTACTTCCTCACCTCCGAGTTCGGCCGCCTCCGCAACGCCAAGTCGATCCGCTGCACAAGCGGGCAAAAGAAGTACTGCATCGGCGTGATGAGCGAGCTCGACCGCTAAGCGACGTCCCAGATTCTGATGCACAAGACAGGGAACGGCATCGACATCCGTCAGTACGTCAAGGCCTTCGTCAACGACCGAATCAACGAGAATCTCGAGCCCCAGTATCGCGGCAGTACGTACGTGACGTCATGTTGCTCCTTATTGTGTTGTGTTGTGTTCATGCTGACTGATGCTTAGAAACGTCCTAGGAGCGTCAGCGGCTCCCACGATGCACCCCGATCTGGTGGACGTGGCGACGCGGGACCAACATCTCGTACGAAGCGTTCAAGAGTTATATCGGAGACGCTCTAGACAGCTTCAACGCGGTCCCGCCGCTGCACGACGCGATGCGCGGCCCGCGTTTGACTCTCGAGGCGCTCATCATCGATGTCTTTGATGACATGGAGACGGAGCTAAAGCTGCAAGGTGAATAAAGACGGAGATATACTAGGACATTCAACGCAATATATGAATCCACTTAAAGCTCTGCAGTGTTGATCGGGAATATATTATGGACTAATCTTTTGTGCATTTTTAACTTGTCACATGAAAAATTACAATACAAACTAGTTACTTTTACATATTCGACTTGTCACTCGCGTCCTTTCTGCGCACCGGCAGCTTCAGTTACTCTTTCAGTGTACCCTGGGTACGTAGGGCTGAAGGAACGCATCATCAAGCGTCAACGCCCGCC
This sequence comes from Phytophthora rubi, assembly GCA_000687305.2. NCBI lineage: Eukaryota > Oomycota > Peronosporomycetes > Peronosporales > Peronosporaceae > Phytophthora > Phytophthora rubi. Next base: position 323,769 of record KZ986266.1, on the reverse strand, counting down.
GAAGGCGGGTCCAGCCCACTACCGAGCGAAGCGAGGTGCTCCGCTCCTGGGGGAGGTATAGGGGGGTCTAGGGTTTTGTGCACCCGCGGTAAAGGGGTTTAGGGATTAGGGTGTATTCGTTAGCTAGGCATGAACGCAATGGCAGGCTGGAACACCTCACCTGTGGTTTAAGGGCCGTGTGCGAAGCACGCGGACATAAACCCAGGCTAAGTCCAATTAAGAACGCCACATTTGGTTTACTGACCGTGTGCGGAGCACGCGGGTGTAAACATGCCTACTACAAGACCAAGGCGGAGCGCGCGGCGCTGAGCAGACCGAGGAGATCTTCGCGGCTATGCACCACCCCGATCGCTTGATCAAATTCGGGCTGCTCGGGTTCGACTAAGACAGCTGAACTACATAATTATGGTTAAACTCCCGTCAATTCATTTTGCCACGATTCAAATTTTCGAACCGCGCCCTCACTTCCCACGCCGCAGTCACCAACAGTTCCCCCGCCACCAACACGCCCGCCACCCGCCTGCCCCCGCACGCCCGCCACTCGCCCGCCATGTCCATCGAGGTACTGCAGGCGCAGCTTCACACGGGTTTGAACCGCGAACGAGCTGCACGTGAACGCCTCGAGGCGTCGCTGGACCGTCAGGCGGACGAGCATCGCCGTGCCCTTCTCTCTCTGGCGGACGAGCACAACCATCTCATCCTCGCGCAGACTGCCGCGCACAACCAAGCCCTCAACCAAGCCCTCGCTACATAGCTGCGGGAGCTGCAGGGGGAGGTCACCCGGCGTCTCGACATCGTCATCAACGTCAACGCCGCGATCACCAGCAACCTCGCAGCTGTCCAGCGCGTCGTGCAGCGCGAGAAGGGGACCAAGAGCCCATCGCCGCCTCTCGAGCACTACTTCCTCACCTCCGAGTTCGGCCGCCTCCGCAACGCCAAGTCGATCCGCTGCACAAGCGGGCAAAAGAAGTACTGCATCGGCGTGATGAGCGAGCTCGACCGCTAAGCGACGTCCCAGATTCTGATGCACAAGACAGGGAACGGCATCGACATCCGTCAGTACGTCAAGGCCTTCGTCAACGACCGAATCAACGAGAATCTCGAGCCCCAGTATCGCGGCAGTACGTACGTGACGTCATGTTGCTCCTTATTGTGTTGTGTTGTGTTCATGCTGACTGATGCTTAGAAACGTCCTAGGAGCGTCAGCGGCTCCCACGATGCACCCCGATCTGGTGGACGTGGCGACGCGGGACCAACATCTCGTACGAAGCGTTCAAGAGTTATATCGGAGACGCTCTAGACAGCTTCAACGCGGTCCCGCCGCTGCACGACGCGATGCGCGGCCCGCGTTTGACTCTCGAGGCGCTCATCATCGATGTCTTTGATGACATGGAGACGGAGCTAAAGCTGCAAGGTGAATAAAGACGGAGATATACTAGGACATTCAACGCAATATATGAATCCACTTAAAGCTCTGCAGTGTTGATCGGGAATATATTATGGACTAATCTTTTGTGCATTTTTAACTTGTCACATGAAAAATTACAATACAAACTAGTTACTTTTACATATTCGACTTGTCACTCGCGTCCTTTCTGCGCACCGGCAGCTTCAGTTACTCTTTCAGTGTACCCTGGGTACGTAGGGCTGAAGGAACGCATCATCAAGCGTCAACGCCCGCCGAAGGCGGGTCCAGCCCACTACCGAGCGAAGCGAGGTGCTCCGCTCCTGGGGGAGGTATAGGGGGGTCTAGGGTTTTGTGCACCCGCGGTAAAGGGGTTTAGGGATTAGGGTGTATTCGTTAGCTAGGCATGAACGCAATGGCAGGCTGGAACACCTCACCTGTGGTTTAAGGGCCGTGTGCGAAGCACGCGGACATAAACCCAGGCTAAGTCCAATTAAGAACGCCACATTTGGTTTACTGACCGTGTGCGGAGCACGCGGGTGTAAACATGCCTACTACAAGACCAAGGCGGAGCGCGCGGCGCTGAGCAGACCGAGGAGATCTTCGCGGCTATGCACCACCCCGATCGCTTGATCAAATTCGGGCTGCTCGGGTTCGACTAAGACAGCTGAACTACATAATTATGGTTAAACTCCCGTCAATTCATTTTGCCACGATTCAAATTTTCGAACCGCGCCCTCACTTCCCACGCCGCAGTCACCAACAGTTCCCCCGCCACCAACACGCCCGCCACCCGCCTGCCCCCGCACGCCCGCCACTCGCCCGCCATGTCCATCGAGGTACTGCAGGCGCAGCTTCACACGGGTTTGAACCGCGAACGAGCTGCACGTGAACGCCTCGAGGCGTCGCTGGACCGTCAGGCGGACGAGCATCGCCGTGCCCTTCTCTCTCTGGCGGACGAGCACAACCATCTCATCCTCGCGCAGACTGCCGCGCACAACCAAGCCCTCAACCAAGCCCTCGCTACATAGCTGCGGGAGCTGCAGGGGGAGGTCACCCGGCGTCTCGACATCGTCATCAACGTCAACGCCGCGATCACCAGCAACCTCGCAGCTGTCCAGCGCGTCGTGCAGCGCGAGAAGGGGACCAAGAGCCCATCGCCGCCTCTCGAGCACTACTTCCTCACCTCCGAGTTCGGCCGCCTCCGCAACGCCAAGTCGATCCGCTGCACAAGCGGGCAAAAGAAGTACTGCATCGGCGTGATGAGCGAGCTCGACCGCTAAGCGACGTCCCAGATTCTGATGCACAAGACAGGGAACGGCATCGACATCCGTCAGTACGTCAAGGCCTTCGTCAACGACCGAATCAACGAGAATCTCGAGCCCCAGTATCGCGGCAGTACGTACGTGACGTCATGTTGCTCCTTATTGTGTTGTGTTGTGTTCATGCTGACTGATGCTTAGAAACGTCCTAGGAGCGTCAGCGGCTCCCACGATGCACCCCGATCTGGTGGACGTGGCGACGCGGGACCAACATCTCGTACGAAGCGTTCAAGAGTTATATCGGAGACGCTCTAGACAGCTTCAACGCGGTCCCGCCGCTGCACGACGCGATGCGCGGCCCGCGTTTGACTCTCGAGGCGCTCATCATCGATGTCTTTGATGACATGGAGACGGAGCTAAAGCTGCAAGGTGAATAAAGACGGAGATATACTAGGACATTCAACGCAATATATGAATCCACTTAAAGCTCTGCAGTGTTGATCGGGAATATATTATGGACTAATCTTTTGTGCATTTTTAACTTGTCACATGAAAAATTACAATACAAACTAGTTACTTTTACATATTCGACTTGTCACTCGCGTCCTTTCTGCGCACCGGCAGCTTCAGTTACTCTTTCAGTGTACCCTGGGTACGTAGGGCTGAAGGAACGCATCATCAAGCGTCAACGCCCGCCGAAGGCGGGTCCAGCCCACTACCGAGCGAAGCGAGGTGCTCCGCTCCTGGGGGAGGTATAGGGGGGTCTAGGGTTTTGTGCACCCGCGGTAAAGGGGTTTAGGGATTAGGGTGTATTCGTTAGCTAGGCATGAACGCAATGGCAGGCTGGAACACCTCACCTGTGGTTTAAGGGCCGTGTGCGAAGCACGCGGACATAAACCCAGGCTAAGTCCAATTAAGAACGCCACATTTGGTTTACTGACCGTGTGCGGAGCACGCGGGTGTAAACATGCCTACTACAAGACCAAGGCGGAGCGCGCGGCGCTGAGCAGACCGAGGAGATCTTCGCGGCTATGCACCACCCCGATCGCTTGATCAAATTCGGGCTGCTCGGGTTCGACTAAGACAGCTGAACTACATAATTATGGTTAAACTCCCGTCAATTCATTTTGCCACGATTCAAATTTTCGAACCGCGCCCTCACTTCCCACGCCGCAGTCACCAACAGTTCCCCCGCCACCAACACGCCCGCCACCCGCCTGCCCCCGCACGCCCGCCACTCGCCCGCCATGTCCATCGAGGTACTGCAGGCGCAGCTTCACACGGGTTTGAACCGCGAACGAGCTGCACGTGAACGCCTCGAGGCGTCGCTGGACCGTCAGGCGGACGAGCATCGCCGTGCCCTTCTCTCTCTGGCGGACGAGCACAACCATCTCATCCTCGCGCAGACTGCCGCGCACAACCAAGCCCTCAACCAAGCCCTCGCTACATAGCTGCGGGAGCTGCAGGGGGAGGTCACCCGGCGTCTCGACATCGTCATCAACGTCAACGCCGCGATCACCAGCAACCTCGCAGCTGTCCAGCGCGTCGTGCAGCGCGAGAAGGGGACCAAGAGCCCATCGCCGCCTCTCGAGCACTACTTCCTCACCTCCGAGTTCGGCCGCCTCCGCAACGCCAAGTCGATCCGCTGCACAAGCGGGCAAAAGAAGTACTGCATCGGCGTGATGAGCGAGCTCGACCGCTAAGCGACGTCCCAGATTCTGATGCACAAGACAGGGAACGGCATCGACATCCGTCAGTACGTCAAGGCCTTCGTCAACGACCGAATCAACGAGAATCTCGAGCCCCAGTATCGCGGCAGTACGTACGTGACGTCATGTTGCTCCTTATTGTGTTGTGTTGTGTTCATGCTGACTGATGCTTAGAAACGTCCTAGGAGCGTCAGCGGCTCCCACGATGCACCCCGATCTGGTGGACGTGGCGACGCGGGACCAACATCTCGTACGAAGCGTTCAAGAGTTATATCGGAGACGCTCTAGACAGCTTCAACGCGGTCCCGCCGCTGCACGACGCGATGCGCGGCCCGCGTTTGACTCTCGAGGCGCTCATCATCGATGTCTTTGATGACATGGAGACGGAGCTAAAGCTGCAAGGTGAATAAAGACGGAGATATACTAGGACATTCAACGCAATATATGAATCCACTTAAAGCTCTGCAGTGTTGATCGGGAATATATTATGGACTAATCTTTTGTGCATTTTTAACTTGTCACATGAAAAATTACAATACAAACTAGTTACTTTTACATATTCGACTTGTCACTCGCGTCCTTTCTGCGCACCGGCAGCTTCAGTTACTCTTTCAGTGTACCCTGGGTACGTAGGGCTGAAGGAACGCATCATCAAGCGTCAACGCCCGCCGAAGGCGGGTCCAGCCCACTACCGAGCGAAGCGAGGTGCTCCGCTCCTGGGGGAGGTATAGGGGGGTCTAGGGTTTTGTGCACCCGCGGTAAAGGGGTTTAGGGATTAGGGTGTATTCGTTAGCTAGGCATGAACGCAATGGCAGGCTGGAACACCTCACCTGTGGTTTAAGGGCCGTGTGCGAAGCACGCGGACATAAACCCAGGCTAAGTCCAATTAAGAACGCCACATTTGGTTTACTGACCGTGTGCGGAGCACGCGGGTGTAAACATGCCTACTACAAGACCAAGGCGGAGCGCGCGGCGCTGAGCAGACCGAGGAGATCTTCGCGGCTATGCACCACCCCGATCGCTTGATCAAATTCGGGCTGCTCGGGTTCGACTAAGACAGCTGAACTACATAATTATGGTTAAACTCCCGTCAATTCATTTTGCCACGATTCAAATTTTCGAACCGCGCCCTCACTTCCCACGCCGCAGTCACCAACAGTTCCCCCGCCACCAACACGCCCGCCACCCGCCTGCCCCCGCACGCCCGCCACTCGCCCGCCATGTCCATCGAGGTACTGCAGGCGCAGCTTCACACGGGTTTGAACCGCGAACGAGCTGCACGTGAACGCCTCGAGGCGTCGCTGGACCGTCAGGCGGACGAGCATCGCCGTGCCCTTCTCTCTCTGGCGGACGAGCACAACCATCTCATCCTCGCGCAGACTGCCGCGCACAACCAAGCCCTCAACCAAGCCCTCGCTACATAGCTGCGGGAGCTGCAGGGGGAGGTCACCCGGCGTCTCGACATCGTCATCAACGTCAACGCCGCGATCACCAGCAACCTCGCAGCTGTCCAGCGCGTCGTGCAGCGCGAGAAGGGGACCAAGAGCCCATCGCCGCCTCTCGAGCACTACTTCCTCACCTCCGAGTTCGGCCGCCTCCGCAACGCCAAGTCGATCCGCTGCACAAGCGGGCAAAAGAAGTACTGCATCGGCGTGATGAGCGAGCTCGACCGCTAAGCGACGTCCCAGATTCTGATGCACAAGACAGGGAACGGCATCGACATCCGTCAGTACGTCAAGGCCTTCGTCAACGACCGAATCAACGAGAATCTCGAGCCCCAGTATCGCGGCAGTACGTACGTGACGTCATGTTGCTCCTTATTGTGTTGTGTTGTGTTCATGCTGACTGATGCTTAGAAACGTCCTAGGAGCGTCAGCGGCTCCCACGATGCACCCCGATCTGGTGGACGTGGCGACGCGGGACCAACATCTCGTACGAAGCGTTCAAGAGTTATATCGGAGACGCTCTAGACAGCTTCAACGCGGTCCCGCCGCTGCACGACGCGATGCGCGGCCCGCGTTTGACTCTCGAGGCGCTCATCATCGATGTCTTTGATGACATGGAGACGGAGCTAAAGCTGCAAGGTGAATAAAGACGGAGATATACTAGGACATTCAACGCAATATATGAATCCACTTAAAGCTCTGCAGTGTTGATCGGGAATATATTATGGACTAATCTTTTGTGCATTTTTAACTTGTCACATGAAAAATTACAATACAAACTAGTTACTTTTACATATTCGACTTGTCACTCGCGTCCTTTCTGCGCACCGGCAGCTTCAGTTACTCTTTCAGTGTACCCTGGGTACGTAGGGCTGAAGGAACGCATCATCAAGCGTCAACGCCCGCCGAAGGCGGGTCCAGCCCACTACCGAGCGAAGCGAGGTGCTCCGCTCCTGGGGGAGGTATAGGGGGGTCTAGGGTTTTGTGCACCCGCGGTAAAGGGGTTTAGGGATTAGGGTGTATTCGTTAGCTAGGCATGAACGCAATGGCAGGCTGGAACACCTCACCTGTGGTTTAAGGGCCGTGTGCGAAGCACGCGGACATAAACCCAGGCTAAGTCCAATTAAGAACGCCACATTTGGTTTACTGACCGTGTGCGGAGCACGCGGGTGTAAACATGCCTACTACAAGACCAAGGCGGAGCGCGCGGCGCTGAGCAGACCGAGGAGATCTTCGCGGCTATGCACCACCCCGATCGCTTGATCAAATTCGGGCTGCTCGGGTTCGACTAAGACAGCTGAACTACATAATTATGGTTAAACTCCCGTCAATTCATTTTGCCACGATTCAAATTTTCGAACCGCGCCCTCACTTCCCACGCCGCAGTCACCAACAGTTCCCCCGCCACCAACACGCCCGCCACCCGCCTGCCCCCGCACGCCCGCCACTCGCCCGCCATGTCCATCGAGGTACTGCAGGCGCAGCTTCACACGGGTTTGAACCGCGAACGAGCTGCACGTGAACGCCTCGAGGCGTCGCTGGACCGTCAGGCGGACGAGCATCGCCGTGCCCTTCTCTCTCTGGCGGACGAGCACAACCATCTCATCCTCGCGCAGACTGCCGCGCACAACCAAGCCCTCAACCAAGCCCTCGCTACATAGCTGCGGGAGCTGCAGGGGGAGGTCACCCGGCGTCTCGACATCGTCATCAACGTCAACGCCGCGATCACCAGCAACCTCGCAGCTGTCCAGCGCGTCGTGCAGCGCGAGAAGGGGACCAAGAGCCCATCGCCGCCTCTCGAGCACTACTTCCTCACCTCCGAGTTCGGCCGCCTCCGCAACGCCAAGTCGATCCGCTGCACAAGCGGGCAAAAGAAGTACTGCATCGGCGTGATGAGCGAGCTCGACCGCTAAGCGACGTCCCAGATTCTGATGCACAAGACAGGGAACGGCATCGACATCCGTCAGTACGTCAAGGCCTTCGTCAACGACCGAATCAACGAGAATCTCGAGCCCCAGTATCGCGGCAGTACGTACGTGACGTCATGTTGCTCCTTATTGTGTTGTGTTGTGTTCATGCTGACTGATGCTTAGAAACGTCCTAGGAGCGTCAGCGGCTCCCACGATGCACCCCGATCTGGTGGACGTGGCGACGCGGGACCAACATCTCGTACGAAGCGTTCAAGAGTTATATCGGAGACGCTCTAGACAGCTTCAACGCGGTCCCGCCGCTGCACGACGCGATGCGCGGCCCGCGTTTGACTCTCGAGGCGCTCATCATCGATGTCTTTGATGACATGGAGACGGAGCTAAAGCTGCAAGGTGAATAAAGACGGAGATATACTAGGACATTCAACGCAATATATGAATCCACTTAAAGCTCTGCAGTGTTGATCGGGAATATATTATGGACTAATCTTTTGTGCATTTTTAACTTGTCACATGAAAAATTACAATACAAACTAGTTACTTTTACATATTCGACTTGTCACTCGCGTCCTTTCTGCGCACCGGCAGCTTCAGTTACTCTTTCAGTGTACCCTGGGTACGTAGGGCTGAAGGAACGCATCATCAAGCGTCAACGCCCGCCGAAGGCGGGTCCAGCCCACTACCGAGCGAAGCGAGGTGCTCCGCTCCTGGGGGAGGTATAGGGGGGTCTAGGGTTTTGTGCACCCGCGGTAAAGGGGTTTAGGGATTAGGGTGTATTCGTTAGCTAGGCATGAACGCAATGGCAGGCTGGAACACCTCACCTGTGGTTTAAGGGCCGTGTGCGAAGCACGCGGACATAAACCCAGGCTAAGTCCAATTAAGAACGCCACATTTGGTTTACTGACCGTGTGCGGAGCACGCGGGTGTAAACATGCCTACTACAAGACCAAGGCGGAGCGCGCGGCGCTGAGCAGACCGAGGAGATCTTCGCGGCTATGCACCACCCCGATCGCTTGATCAAATTCGGGCTGCTCGGGTTCGACTAAGACAGCTGAACTACATAATTATGGTTAAACTCCCGTCAATTCATTTTGCCACGATTCAAATTTTCGAACCGCGCCCTCACTTCCCACGCCGCAGTCACCAACAGTTCCCCCGCCACCAACACGCCCGCCACCCGCCTGCCCCCGCACGCCCGCCACTCGCCCGCCATGTCCATCGAGGTACTGCAGGCGCAGCTTCACACGGGTTTGAACCGCGAACGAGCTGCACGTGAACGCCTCGAGGCGTCGCTGGACCGTCAGGCGGACGAGCATCGCCGTGCCCTTCTCTCTCTGGCGGACGAGCACAACCATCTCATCCTCGCGCAGACTGCCGCGCACAACCAAGCCCTCAACCAAGCCCTCGCTACATAGCTGCGGGAGCTGCAGGGGGAGGTCACCCGGCGTCTCGACATCGTCATCAACGTCAACGCCGCGATCACCAGCAACCTCGCAGCTGTCCAGCGCGTCGTGCAGCGCGAGAAGGGGACCAAGAGCCCATCGCCGCCTCTCGAGTACTACTTCCTCACCTCCGAGTTCGCCCGCCTCCGCAACTCCAAGTCGATCCGCTGCACAAGCGGGCAAAAGAAGTACTGCATCGGCGTGATGAGCGAGCTCGACCGCTAAGCGACGTCCCAGATTCTGATGCACAAGACAGGGAACGGCATCGACATCCGCCAGTACGTCAAGGACTCGTCAACGACCGAATCGACGAGAATCTCGAGCCCCAGTATCGCGGCAGTACGTACGTGACGTCATCATGCTCCTTATTGTGTTGTGTTGTGTTCAGTCAGCATGAACACAACACAACACAATAAGGAGCAAGATCGTCCGGGTCCAGCACAGCGTTTCCACCGATTATTTCTTGCAGCTTTATGACGACGTTGCTGATAAAAAATGTGGGAGGGCTGTGGTACGCAACACCCTCAACGTTGTCCGTGTGCCCTTTAATCGGATAATTGGAAGTCTTGTTCCATAAAATAAGCATGGGGCATAAGATGTTTTCGTCGCGACCACCCCAAATTGGAATGCACATTGGTTTTCCCTCGCGACCTAAATTAGACATCATACAAAACGTTAGTGCAAACATATGATTAAGCTTGTCGCGAGTCGTCCTGGAAGGGACGGTCGACGCTGCGTAAAGGGGTTAGAACGGTATGGTAGGCTGAAAGACATTAAACAACAAAACCTCAATGCAAAGACTTAGGCTTGTTGAGCTCCAGGCTGATTCACGACTGACCTACGAAGCCCTCGAACGGAACGAGCCCACTCGGGACCCTCTTCTTTCAGGATCCCCTGCCACCCCTCCTCTCGGACCGTGAGCTGCCGCTCTCACCTCCTTTGTCCCTCTTGTCATGACCTCCATCCCCATTGAGCGTTCGACGAACGAGCTCTGGCTTCGATTGAAGCCTTTGCGGGCCTGCACTCGTAGCGCCCTCAGCCAGCTCGGAATCGCGATGACTGTTCGGCCAGCCCATCCTCGAAGAGTTGCTCCTCTCGAAGCAAATCGCTTATAGTAATTCTTTCCGCAGGGGGACGCTGGCGACCGTGCCCCAGACGGTGTCCTTCAATCCCACTTGGGGCATCCTCCCCGACTGGAACTCGACGTCCCCGTCGAGCGGTCTCCAACCCGCCGGTTTTCATCTTGGTTCGTAGCTCCCGCTGCTGAGCGTACAACCACTGAGAGTTTGCACTGGCTTCTTGTCTCTGACGCAGCCATCTTCACGCCAGAAAGCTTCACTGAGACGTTCCGCCTGTTCTTGTTCTTCGACATCCTTGATCCACGCGGAATACCGCACCTCGGCCATTTGTAGAGGTAACCGTCCGCTGGAGGACGCTTCATACCACTTCAGTGAGGGGCTGGCCACGCCGGTTAACACCAAGAAACCACTCCACACCAACACCGCCTCGTCGAACGCGAGACCTTCGTCTCCTCCGATTTCTCCGTTCGCCATAGCACAGTTCGTAATTAGGATCAGGGTCGAGACACCCATCACTCCTTGGCACACTTTCTCGACGATGTCGTAGACGAACACCACGTTGTAACACGGCGTAGATCAGTAAAGACGTGAAGGACCAGAAACCCCGACACACGCAGCACGCTCGGTCCAGTGTACGCCTCCATTCAGCTTTCGAGCCGACCCAGTACTTCGCACTCGACTTGAAGCCAAATTCCAATACATCTGGCAAGAAGACGCACCACAAAGCGTGGTATACCTCCAGCCATTTGTGGATGAGTCTCCCCAGGCCGTCTCGGTGCTCTCCCTTCGATTCGAGCACCACGATGGGCGCAGCCCATAGTGCTTCAAACATCTTCCATCTTCGTTCGGCAGGGAGACGGTCGACCACCGCCGGACCGTCGATAGCGCCGGACGCTTCCCCTCACTATTCCCGCCCACTTGTACCCGAAACCAAACACAGCGCTAATCAGTCGCCCCGCCATCCACCACAAGGGCTGCGTGACCACGCCTCCGATGGTGCCGATCAGCAGCCACGCAGCCACCGGCCAATATTTCCACAGTGAGATCACTAGAAATCTCCATAGTAAAGAGAGTTCCAAAATCCCGACTCAATCACGTCCACGGCCGTCTCCATCCAGCCACCGAGCCGAACGCCCTCCCCTCCGCCGATTACTTTCTGCATCTGTCTCCTCCTCGGAGCCAGGTCGTGGTCTCGATCACCGCCCTCCACTGCTCGCGACTCCACGACCCATCGCTAGGTGACTTCAATCAAGGGATGCAGCAACCGTGTCCCCATTTCCGGGTATTTTCCTGTAGTCAGTCCCCCTCAACCGTCGAGTCGCCGACTTTCAGCTGAGTTCCGCCGCCCTCTTCCAGACTCTGATTCCAGCTTTTGCCGACCCCACCGCACACCTCGAGACCCGACCACTACTCTCGCAGCATGGCCAAGTCCCGTGACGCGAATCGGGGTGCTATCATCAAGCGTCCGCGCGCCCGTCTAGATCACAAGTCTGGCGGAGCGAACGCCGATGCCGACGCTCAGCTTCGCGCCCAAGTCGAGTTCTACTCGAAGCTGCGGGACTCGCTGTTCGCCAACAGCGATCTGACCGCCGCTCAAGCCGTCGACACGGTCGCTCTTGCCGTTCTCGCGGACGTCGCCACCTTCCCGGCCGAGCTGGGGCAAGTCGTGGTGTTGTTGCCACCGCCGGAGTCAACGACGCAGAGGCCCCTTCCTCGTCACGATCTCTTCAGTCCGCCGGTCGCGTCGTTGCGTCCGCCCAAGCGCCCTGCCACTCGAAGTTCCACCGATTCCAAGCCGTCTGCAACCAAGAAGCGTCGTGGTTCCAAGGATCAGGACGAGGACTCCGACAAGTGTCGCCTCGAGCTGCCCGACGACTGTCCTCGCGAGATCCGTCGCGACATCCACCGTCTCTTCAAGACGGCAGCTGAGCAAGGCAAGCTTCCGTACCGTATCGCTTATCCGTGGGCCGGTCAGCGTGCTTGGTATGACCCCCAGAAGTATCCGGGCTTGTACCTTGTCCCCTGGCGGTATTGGATGCGTCACCGCCCCACTTTCTTCGACTGTACGCTGTACGCGCCCTCCGAGAAGTCTGAAGCCCGTCGTAAGAGCAAGTCGAATGCGGTCCAAGGTCGCCTGATCCTGATCAGTATGAATGTTATGACTTTCGGGTGGTATGGCTTCCCGGAACTCTGTGAGAACGGTTCCCACGATACGCTCATGTGGTTGGGGGGGGGCGGCTCGGCACTCGGTTGCAGCCAAAGCGAAGGCCGGTTCGACGACGCCGTCCCAGACGGATCTCGCCACTCTCTTCCGCACCGACCGTTTCCGTTACGACCGCATCTTGGCCCGCGCCCTGGACCCGTACCACATTGACGAGGATGGCTATCAGAGCATCCCCGAACTACTCAGGCCCTGGCTCGCATCGTCTACGACGTTCATGGCGGCAAGCCGTCCAACCCAGCGTGGGTTGGCAATAAGTCCGCCGGGGCCTGGATAATCCTGCTCTCTAGTCGTCGCATCCGGGACGTCTAGGTCGAAGTCGCCGCCAAGCTCCAGAAGGGCGCCTACGAAGTCCCGGGCGAGGAGAAACCGTTCAAGCCCAAAGAGCAAGGCGGCGACGATTCCGACTTCGTGGACGACGAGGACACGTTTGCCGTGCTGCCGCCCACAGCTCCGGTCACTGGCAGCTATCCGTTCACCAGTTCGGAGGAAGAGGACGAAGCCGACGAGCTGGAGGACAAGCGGTCCGCCCCGCCAGCCGACGAAGCTGACGGCGACCAGGAGGACGACGACCAAGGGGACCTTCACGAGGACGATGACGAGCACAGCCCTGGTACCGGGGACCAGTCGCGTGCCGATCAGGATGACTCGCCGGTCCCGTCTATGGGTTCGACCACGTCGAAGTCGGCGGCCAAGTCCAAGTAGTCTTTCCCGTTTCTTCGTTCGGCGCTTCCCCCACCATATTTTTAGTTTTTCTGTGATTCCCTTTAGCGCCTCCGTCATAATAACATTTAATTCACTCACATCATCTTGCCCGGTTCCCCTCGACGCGGAAGACCTCTCCTTCCAACCTTTCTCTTATACACATCTAGATGTGTATAAGAGACAAACCGTACCCTTCCCGCCCTGCTAAGTCATTAGCAGGTCCTCGTCCACCACTTCCTCATTTGCTTCCGCTAAGCGCGAACTTCGCCGCAATTCCGGCAGTCGCTGCTTCTTCCTTTCCGCCTGCTCGAACGCCGTCACCAACGAGCCATACTCAGGCATCAGATCGGCGCGAGGCAACCAGAAGGTTTCGTAGTTAGCCAGCAACGCTAGGTACTCCATGGCACGGTTCACCACCCGTTTGGCGACGATTTCCACCAGAGGTGATTGGACCCCCGTGAGGACCGTGTCCCTGTCCGACGGTCAACCGTTCTGAAAAGCTCGACGCTGGCAGGTCGGCCTCTTCCAGAGGCCCCGCGCTATCCCCGACGTCTCCTTCGTCATTGTTTACCCGGGGGGGGGGCTCATCCGTATATGGTCTAGTCCACTTACCTCCGGACTTCTTCATTCAGTTCACGTTCACGGGGACCACCTTGTCGGGGTGCGACGTGATCTCGATCCGGTACACGTTCTCTCCAATTTTCTCCGCGATGCGAAGCGTTCAAGGGTTATATCGGAGACGCTCTAGACAGCTTCAACGCGGTCCCGCCGCTGCACGACGCGATGCGCGGCCCGCGTTTGACTCTCGAGGCGCTCATCATCGATGTCTTTGATGACATGGAGACGGAGCTAAAGCTGCAAGGTGAATAAAGACCTGCCGCTGGGAGCTTAAGACTTGGACCAAGGTTCTAATGCGCTACTTTTACATTAAAACCGCCGTTAGGACTTGCCGCTGGAGATGCTCTTATGGACCATTTCAACCTTGACGAGGAGAACGTTGCGTTAAACATGAAACAATCGGATGTTGTCAAACTGATCCTGGAATATACTACTGAAGTACTTCGTACTACGATACGCCGTAAAAATGGTTTGTGAAAGAAATCACAACAACTTTTATTTCTGCGTCGAAACAAGGATTTGTTGACGTGCTGAAGGTGCTGGTGGCTAAATGTGGTCCCTTCATTGACGAAGCATGTGGAAGTAGCAGCCTCAAGTATGCACCTTGAAGTGTTGAAGCTATTGCTTCAGGAATCGAAAATTCTTCGGGTTGGCAGTGCAGATGGTGGTGCTCCTGCTTGAGCACAGCGGCCAGCTCACTATCGAGCAAGTTCTGGTGGAATCTGTCAATTTCTGTAATGTGGAAATGATCGAGGAGTCTTTGCAGCGATGCGATCCCGGAACGCGATCAAGTGTTCGAGCAGACCGTTATCACGATATTTGCTGTACAGGGTCGCAATTTCTACGTTGTGGACGCGATACTTGCATCATTAGCATTCCCATGAGATTCCCCTCGACTTTACAGTAGTGTCGATGCCCAAGTCTCGCTGGAGTAGTGCAGTTGGTTGAACTGAGCGCGTTTATTTTAGAGGTTACAAACAGAACATGAAGACGAAGTTGTGCAGACACTGGGTAGGTTCTCTACAACTCGTGCTCGGCAGTGTAGTTGTAGTACACGGTGTTTTCGTACTCGGCCGAGCAGAATGGGAATTCGACGTCGCTGTCCGTGGGCGCAAACAGACTCTTTCCGGTGGTGTACGTCACGTAGCAGCCAAGCAGCGTGCACACGATGCTCACGATGATGGCGGGGATCTTCTCGTACATGGGGACGCGATCCCACGCCTTGGAGAGGTAGAAGACGATCGGCAGCACGATGCAGTTGAGCGTCATGCAGGACGCGCCAATGAAGTCGACAAAGTCCGAGAAGTGGTCCCTGAAAACGATGGCCAGCACCTCCAGAATGACGATCATGACGACGCGTAGAACGATGTACTTGATGGTGTTGACCCCACCGCGGTACTCGGCCATCTCCTCGTCGACATCCTCCTTATGATCAGCCCCAGCCACCGACACATAGGACAACTTGGAATTGCGGCCTTGAGTCACGTCAGGCGTGGCAGCTTCAATGTAGCTCACAGGGTTCTCGAGGTCAAGCTGCTTGGTCTTGTGCATGCCCAGAGCCAACCGCTCCGCGATGTAGAAGGCCGGGTTCAGGATAACCGCGAAAGCGACAGTAATGTGCAGCTGCATGAGCAGGTAGGTGAGCACGACGGCGCCCCAGTTCGGTGCGAAGCCCAGCGTGGTGAGTCCAGTCTCCGAGTCCGGGTAGATGGTGTACAGCAAGTTGCCCGTGACCTGGCACCCCACTGCCGAGTACGTCGAGCTCGCCAGTACCAGGAATAGACACGAGATGAAGGCCACCGTGACACCGACAACGCGGGGCATACGGGTCGGGTCACTGTGCTGGCGTTGCACGTCCGGGATCACAATGCCCGCGCCGTAGGCGAACGCTAAGTTGCCAAAGAGACCAGCCACCTGCGAGAACTTAAGCTCGGGGAACGGTACGCTTGGGTGGCCGCGCATGCCGTAGAGCACAAGGGCCACGCCGATGATATCGGCCAGTACAGTGCCCAAGCAGCCAGCGAAGGCCACTCCAGCCCCTTCCTTCAGTGTGGGAACCAAGCACACCGGCAGTACCGTGAGCACCATCAAGATACTCCACGTGATCTGGCTGAAGGCATTGGGGAAGAGGTCGTCGAGCAGAGTGCCGCCGAGCACCAGGTACACGCACGGGATCAGCAGACTGGGGCCCATCTGCGAGAGCATGCAGAGCCAGCGGCCCCACTTGCCCATGCACCATTCCCCCAGGTCACTGAAGGTTTTGACGGACTTGGGGGCGAGCAGCAAAACCTTGGACATGGCCACGGACGAGTAGACGTTGGCGAAGGCCATGAAGGCCATGGCCACGACGGCGATGGTGGGACCCGCCCGCGCGAAGTTGCCGGGCATCCCGAGCGTTCCGACGCCGTAGATGCAGCAGAAGAGGCTGAAGGACGCCTTGGCGTCTTCGATGGTGAAGAAGGGCTTCTTGGCCATGGTGGAGTTGAGAGTGAGACTGGGAAGTTGAGACTTGTGCGCGGCGAAACCAATTGCAAAGTGAGCGAGTACTTGTTGTGGGGAGGCGAAGGTGGCTGCATAGATCAATGACGCGCAACTACGAGATCACTTCGAAGTCCAATAGCAGTCTGATGTGGTGACATGGGGAGCTTGCGTCGCATCAGGCGGCGGACGCTTTGCTGAAAGAGGTGGCCGCCTCGGTTCCGGTTCCGCCGCTGCTCCGTACCGACGGGGATGGGTAATCCCCATCCCCGACGGTACTGACTCAGTCTGCACTGAATGTATTTACACTGTACACTCTCAGTTACTGAGAGTGCACAGTGTAAATACATTCAGTGCAGACTGGGGGGGCGGGGCGAGGAGCTTCCACGTTATTGAAACCAGGCCTACCATGAAGGATCGATCGAAGGACGGAGCTCACACTCGTTTCGTGAGAGCTGCCTGGCAATTGTGCTGTGAGCTGTTCATTCGAACAGCTCGATTTCACGAATCGATTTCAGCGCGATATTCAGCCAATCCAAAGTCATCAATGGACCAACTCGAGTCTGAGGTGGCGTGTGGATACGTCTCGTGGTGTGTGACACACCGTGTGTCAGAGTCTCAGACACACCACGATACGTACACAACCTCTGATTGGTAAAAACAAAACGGTTGCAATCGATTCCTTCCCTTTGTTATGACATACACGGGTAATTAGCCAATAGGAGGACGAATAGGAAGAGCACCGGTGCATCCTTAGAGCATCTCCACCGGTTGGTCTTAAATGCAGTTTTACTTAAAAGTAACGCCGTTGAGACTCGACCAAGACTTATGGCTCGTCCCATTGCAGGTTTTAACTTCACCAGGACCTATAGGATGGCACTTGAGTCTTAAAATAAGTATCGGATCTCAAGCAATTTAACTTGCTTTCAGTATAGTCAGTATAACGCAAAGAATACGACGAAAACCTGTCCTCTTCAACCATGGGAATTAAAACTCGGCGTGAGTTCCTCCCGGTGGGAGCACACGCCCTTGATACAGACTTATCTTAAATTTTCAGGACTTAAGCGCCTGGTTAAGACTTCGGATAAGTCCAACCGGTGGAGATGCTCTTAGTTAAGACATACAGCAGCCAAACTGTCTATCCTACACCGCAAACTGTCTCTCCTACACCTCATTTCACGAACGGATGGACCTTTTCAAGGAAAAGGGATGTTCTCTGGTGTGGACCACACCGGCCGGTGTGGCCCACAAGAACTGAGTGTCACACACCACGATGGGTACTGTGTACCAGTGGTCCTTATATAGAGTAAGGGGGGTCTAGGGTTTTGTGCACCCGCGGTAAAGGGGTTTAGGGATTAGGGTGTATTCGTTAGCTAGGCATGAACGCAATGGCAGGCTGGAACACCTCACCTGTGGTTTAAGGGCCGTGTGCGAAGCACGCGGACATAAACCCAGGCTAAGTCCAATTAAGAACGCCACATTTGGTTTACTGACCGTGTGCGGAGCACGCGGGTGTAAACATGCCTACTACAAGACCAAGGCGGAGCGCGCGGCGCTGAGCAGACCGAGGAGATCTTCGCGGCTATGCACCACCCCGATCGCTTGATCAAATTCGGGCTGCTCGGGTTCGACTAAGACAGCTGAACTACATAATTATGGTTAAACTCCCGTCAATTCATTTTGCCACGATTCAAATTTTCGAACCGCGCCCTCACTTCCCACGCCGCAGTCACCAACAGTTCCCCCGCCACCAACACGCCCGCCACCCGCCTGCCCCCGCACGCCCGCCACTCGCCCGCCATGTCCATCGAGGTACTGCAGGCGCAGCTTCACACGGGTTTGAACCGCGAACGAGCTGCACGTGAACGCCTCGAGGCGTCGCTGGACCGTCAGGCGGACGAGCATCGCCGTGCCCTTCTCTCTCTGGCGGACGAGCACAACCATCTCATCCTCGCGCAGACTGCCGCGCACAACCAAGCCCTCAACCAAGCCCTCGCTACATAGCTGCGGGAGCTGCAGGGGGAGGTCACCCGGCGTCTCGACATCGTCATCAACGTCAACGCCGCGATCACCAGCAACCTCGCAGCTGTCCAGCGCGTCGTGCAGCGCGAGAAGGGGACCAAGAGCCCATCGCCGCCTCTCGAGCACTACTTCCTCACCTCCGAGTTCGGCCGCCTCCGCAACGCCAAGTCGATCCGCTGCACAAGCGGGCAAAAGAAGTACTGCATCGGCGTGATGAGCGAGCTCGACCGCTAAGCGACGTCCCAGATTCTGATGCACAAGACAGGGAACGGCATCGACATCCGTCAGTACGTCAAGGCCTTCGTCAACGACCGAATCAACGAGAATCTCGAGCCCCAGTATCGCGGCAGTACGTACGTGACGTCATGTTGCTCCTTATTGTGTTGTGTTGTGTTCATGCTGACTGATGCTTAGAAACGTCCTAGGAGCGTCAGCGGCTCCCACGATGCACCCCGATCTGGTGGACGTGGCGACGCGGGACCAACATCTCGTACGAAGCGTTCAAGAGTTATATCGGAGACGCTCTAGACAGCTTCAACGCGGTCCCGCCGCTGCTCGACGCGATGCGCGGCCCGCGTTTGACTCTCGAGGCGCTCATCATCGATGTCTTTGATGACATGGAGACGGAGCTAAAGCTGCAAGGTGAATAAAGACGGAGATATACTAGGACATTCAACGCAATATATGAATCCACTTAAAGCTCTGCAGTGTTGATCGGGAATATATTATGGACTAATCTTTTGTGCATTTTTAACTTGTCACTTGAAAAAGTACAATACAAACTACCGGATTTTGAGGAAAGCTGTACCCGTTAAAAATGTTGACGAGCGCTGTACCCCCTATCGGTTTATCCATATAAAGTGATGGGCAACTTTGTTTTGACGTGTGGAGGAAATCTGTACCCTCTGTATGATTGTCTATCAATAAGGAGCGTTTGTTGAAATCGCCCAACCAATAAGAAACCGTTGGTAATAGTTCAGTTTAATTTTGTTTTGGGTGAAAGCTGTACCCCTTTGAGGAAGTGCAACACGGGTACAGCTTTCCTCAAAATTCGGTAGTTACTTTTACATATTTGACTTGTAACTCGCGTCATTTCGGTGCACCTGCCGCTTCAGGTACACTTTCAGCGTACCCTGGGTACGTAGGGCTGAAGGGACGCATCATCAAGCGCCAACGCCCCCGAAGGCGGGTCCAGCCCACTACCGAGCGAAGCGAGGTGCTCCGTCTCTGGGGGATGTAGAGGGGGTATGTTAAAAATGCACAGGTGACTAGTTTAAAACTTCCCCCCGTGTTGATCTCCTCCTCGAACTCCTTCTCGAGCTCTTCCAGGCGGCTCTCCTTGAGCTGACTCGCGTGCGCCATCTTGTACGCGGTCACCTCTTTTTTCAGCACCGTGTCTCCCCCGACGAGGGTACCCGTCTTCGTATTCCACTTGTTGATGATGGTCACAATATCCATCTTGGGGATCTGTGGCTTGGCGATCCTTTCTGGGTCGCTGAGCTCGCACGCGATGGAGAGCATGGTCGCCGTCCAATACATCTTGTTCGTGTAGAAGTAGGACTCCGTCAGGATTCTTGCATAGTGCTGCGACCTCTTCCGTGGTCATCTTCTTGACATGGAGGGGGGACGTGAGGACCGTTGCCAGGTACTCGCGCTGCTTCTCCGTGAGTTTCTTGAAGGCGGGCTTCTTGGCGGGAGTGGTAGCGGTGGTGCGCTTCTTGGTGTCGGGCTTCTCAGCGGCGTTGGTGGCGGTGGCGCGCTTCTTGGCGTTGGGCTTCCCGACGGCGTTGGTGGCGGTGGCGCGCTTCTTGCCCACCACGTATTCACCAGGGCCCGCGTCTTCACCAGCGTCGGAGTCGTAGTTCTCGCTGTCGACCACCACTCCCGCGTCTTCGTCATCGCCGTAGCCACTGCGCGCGTAGTTCTGGGGGGGGCTGGCCGGCGGCGGGGTCTGGGGCGTGGGTGCGCTGGCCGGCGGCGGGGTCTGGGGCTACTTGAGGGTGGCGTCTGGAGCGGATGCAGGCTCGATACCAAGCGCCCCGATGATGATGTCCATCTTGGTCATCAAGAGCTTCACGCGCTCGTCCATCTTGATCATCAAGAGGTCCACACGCTTCTTCAGCTCGGCCATCGACAGCTCCACGCGCTTGTCCACCACCTGCACGTACGCGGAGACCTCATCGAGTCCAGCCTTGACGCCGCCGATCGCTCGATCGACGTACGCGCTGACCCGGTTGGCGTCTCCAGCAGGGTTCGTCAAAACCCATGCTTTGAGATTTGACCGGGTGGGTGTGACAAGAACCGTGGGTGGGTGGGTTTAGATTTTGGTTTTATTAAAGGCCGATGACGTCTTTTTTAAGCTTGAAAATTGGATACCAGTATGTGAAGATAGCCTTGACAACTGTCCAATCGATCGAGCGCTTTCGAAATGGAATGGGCTTGCCAAAGGAAGCATATCTCGCTTGTGTGTGCGGTTTGTCCGGTAGATTGACGCTGCTCTACCGTTATACTGCAGTAGTAGAGTTTTGCGATTTCACTTTACTTTAAGTACCGCATACAATTTTCAAGTATGCTAACCGAATGGCTAAAACCAAATAACCCCGACTGGGGATATTTTGGGTGTGCGGAAAATCCCAAAACCCCAAAAAACTTTATCCCAGTTTTCGAACCCTGGTCTCCAGCACCGCCGCGTCCAAGGCGTTCTTCTCGTAGCGCCCGCGCGTCGAGGGTGTAGGATGACTCGTCGCCGTCGAGGTGCGCTGCGATGTAGTGCCCGCGCCAGCGCTGGGTTGTCATAGAGCGTCCGCATCCCGGATAGACGCAGATGACTCCGGCTTGCTTCTTCGATGGTCTGGGGTTCTGCGTTGCCATCTTTCAAATGAAAAAATGACAGCAAGAGAGATCCAATTTGTACCTCGGTACCCCAGTACCCCAGTAACCCAGTACCCCTGGCGTCATTCCTAGCTGTCCAATCGCAGCAGCCCATTATAAAACGTGTCATCATGTCTATGCGCTGCTATCATTCCTAGCACCCATTATAAAACGTGTCGCATGTGCTATAGACACGCGTCATGTCTATCCCTTGCGCCTTACCAGTAACCGCGGCGCTGAAACGTATCTCCACACTGAGAAGCTGATTGGTAACTGTGTCGCCCGTTACTGGTTTTGCCATGGAGTAGCGGATTGGTAACCATGTTGCTGATACGTATCTCTACACCGAGCCATCCGTTACTGAGTTTGCCATGGAGTAGCAGAGTAGCTGATTGGTAACCGTGTCACTGAAACGTATCGCCACACTGAACGGCTGAAACGTATCTCTACACTGAGCAGCTAATTGGCAACCGTGTCGCTGAAACGTATCTCTACACTGAGAAGCTGAAACGTATCGCCACACTGAACAGCTGAAACGTATCTCTACACTGAGCAGCTGATTGGTAACCGTGTCGCTGAGACGTATCTTTACACTGAGCAGCTGATTGGTAACTGAGCCCTCAAACACAAAAAACTCGCTCGCTCACCATCTCCGTTTCTGCTGCATAGCTACGACACCTGCGCGGCATTCTTGCGCTCAGCGATCAACTTTCTATAGTCTTGCTGATATTGACGGCGCTCAGCCGCGTGCTTCCGATAATACACGCGCTGCCGAACAAGGATCTTGTCGCGGTATCGCAGGTACACAACCCGGATGTACGTCGTCTCCACCATCTCGATTTTTATATAACAGGAATTCACGTATCACATTCGCGCTTGACCAAGTTGTAATGCAGCCCGGCGAGCTGAGAATGCAACAGCTGTCGGTGCGCAGCGCCTCGCTCTTTTTTAGTCATGCTCCTATATTCAGAGCTTTGCTGCAGAGCTGTCTCGTGCATGTGGCGAAGGTCGTTGATGCTCAGGGGGCTATTAATAAACCGCTGGAACTCTGCTGGCACGCGCTTCGCGAGTGAATTTTCGAGGGCACGTGCGTGATCGACTGGTCAGCTCGTTTGAAGCTGTAGACCAAAACATAATCGATCCATTCATTAAATAGACGCAGGATTTTGATCCAGTAGCGCAGCAACTCTACCAGCCTGGGGCACACAGGAATAACAGCTCTTCCCATGCGGGCAGCGTTTTTAAAGCTTTGCATGACGATTGTCATCTTGTCGTTTTTCATAACAAGCCAGTTCCCCTCGCTGGGGACGGCGGCATCTGTGATTCGAAGCGTCGGCCGATCCGAGCGCAATGGAGGCTAAAAGGTATTGCATGCCATAATAACAAACCGCTGAAGATTCTTAGCAATAGTAATTGAATCCGGCAATTGCTTCAGATCCGGATTTCGGTTCAGAGAGAGATCAGATGCTTGGAAAAATTGCTTTATGGCGTCTTCGAGCATCTCGCTCAACTCTGGGAGCCGGAGATATCGCTCCTCCTGCCACTTCTGCATGATATTCTCCCCCGACCCCTGGTCCAGGAAGCGTTTAAATTCTCCGATCTAGCTTGAGTAAAAATTACGGGTATCCTCGGATACCGCCCGCCTGAACTGCCGCGAGAACGTGCATCCAGCGCGTGTATCGAGTCTTAGGGTTACCGCTGTCATTGATTCTCTCCTGAACCAGCATACCGTCGTTCAAGAAGCTCAGCCCATCCGCAGACGGCTTTCTGCTGACAATCGATGCCAGGAAACCTACCCTCGCTCGTAGAAGCACGGCCGAACTGGTGCGGGGTCCGAGCGCATCTTCAAGGACTCGTTGCACATCGCGCTATATAGCACCAGCGATAAAATTTCATCAAAACAATACTGGTTGGGGCAACGTGAAACAAGGACCCGTTTCTATATACTAAAAATACCCAAGTCGACAGAAAGATTTCGCTGTCTATCAATAACTATGGAGGCTCTGACCAAGTTCTTTGAAGACAATGAGCATATGGAGTGGGTCTGCAGTGATGCTCTGGCCGAAAGCACCGTGACGGATGCTATTTGTTTAGGGATTGGCAAGAAGGGGCGAAACCAATACGTAACGATCCGCAACCCCGGGGCTATTGCGGAACGTTTCGCTGAAAACGCACTGGAGCACGAGTTCATAGTCTGGGACATCTTCGAGCCGAATACGTCGCATAAGTTTGGGGTCCAGGTCGAGCTAGATACGAGCCTCAGAGCCGAGGTCGGAAATCTATTCAATTGGGCGTCAGATGATGGGATAATTAATCCGATTAGCAAGTCGCTTTTGAAGCGTGGCCATTTGACAGGCCTCGACTGGATGGGTGGGCTTTTCAGAGCGGGTCAGCGGTGACCATCGGGGTCATGACAAATATCGTGGTGAGCAACGACGAGGAGAGAGACAATAGCATGAAGGATTTTGGGCTTGATTCGCGCATCGCGAAGCGGAATAGCGACGGACGGCTGTGGCGATAGGCGATGGCGACTCTGCAAGGTGATCAAGCCGTTCGACAACGCTCAAACGTCATCCATAATGTCAGACACGGCGGCAGGCTCGTTACTAAACATCAATATGAATATGTTTAGAAAGCAAATCCTTAAATACCCAAATATTACGATAGATAGCGTAACGAGACAATACAACGAACGGCTGCTTATCGAAGCCGCGGAGGGAATTGGGGTCAATCCATCCGATTTCGGTCGTGCAATTGAAGATGAGACGATATTACGCATGCTATGGAAGAGACAGCACATAAAGCCAAACGCTGGCATCAGCCAGGGTGTCTACGCCAGAATGGTCGATCTGCTCTCGGAGACTACCTTTCCGTCGCAGCTATACGCCGCTCGTTTACTCTCTCTCGTCATAGGTGACTTTTACGTCGCTTTCAGCCACAACAACATCTGGGCCAAACGAATGAATCTCATGCTCAACGAGTCAGCAGAGGCAATTTCGCCAGTGAAGGTTTCTCCACTCAAAAAATGTACTACTACGAGTTATGGACACCAACAGATGATTAGGCAAATAAGCGCCGATTCGATTTATACGTCTCACATTGGGTTGTTTCACCGTTACGACGATACCGTCGTCGGATGGAGTCTATCCCACAATCCCGACGTATTTAATTTGAGCGTTCCATTTCGCTGCTCGAGAGTAAATGCAGTCGATGAAAGCAAATTTGCGTTGATTACAGAGTTTATCCGAGAGACTGTGTGCAACAGCGATGTATATACTCACGAGATCATTTTGCAATAGATTACCCATCTAGTGCAACGCCCAAACAATAAGTCCGGAATATTTTTGGCGATCTACTCCAGGCAGCAAGGCACCGGAAAAGCAAATTTGCCGAGCTCCTAGCAGCGCTCCTTGGCAATTACAATGTGGATTATAGCGCCGGCTCCGTGCAAGGGCTCGTTGGCGAGCGTCGTTCGCATCTCGTTGGGAAAAATCTTTCAGTTGTGAACGAGCTCAGAGAGCACAAGGCCGATTTTAGCACCGTCATGAAAAGCCTAAAAAACTTCATCACCGATGAGTAGATGAGCAACCGGCCGCTATATGGTAATAAAGCATCAGTACGCAATGCTACTGAGCTCATTATTACGACCAATAACCAGAACGTCCTCAGCGTGGACGAGCATACATGACGAATATTCCCAGTGGAAATAGCGCCATTCCCATTGCCAAGACACAGCGTATTTCGGTGCTCTGTCGAAGGAAATAGAAGATGCTTGTAACGGGGTACACCGACCACCCTTATTAGTCGGACCCTGACTAATTCTGGTGTAAGGATTTTGGCTCGATTTTTTCGATTTTTGATTGGCCATAGCGTTGGCAGTTTTTATTTTTATCGTGACGACGAACTCTCCGGACACCGCCGCGAGGCGGTGTAGCGCTTGCCACTTAACAGTGGTGAGGTGGGGAAACGCCGTGTGCTCCTGCGTCATCGCTGGGTCCACCGACGGCATGCCTTCACTAATCTCGAACTCGGCCATAGGAAGGACTTCGAAATGCTACCTGGTTTAACGGGGTAAGAAGTGCCGTCACTAGCGTACACTATAGATGCAAGAGGAAGCTCGCAATAGTAGAACCAAGTGTCAGGTTTGGGGCAAATTTAACTCTGTTTATTTATGGAACGGGAGCGGGGGCTCCCGTCCTCTTTGTGAACCACTCAAATCTAAGTCGATGCCTGATTGGCTGAAATGGGTATGGCTCCCCACTTTCGCCCAATCAGGTAATGATAACAGAGCCGTGTGCCTGTACCTGCATGTATCCATGAGGCTCCTACCTACTTATGTAACTCTGTCTGCCTACTTACGTAACCGTAACCAGCCCGTTACATCCCCCCCTCTCTCAAAGTTGCACTCACCCACGATGAGTGCTGTCGCAAGCGGGACGATGATTGAAGCGGCCAACTGGACAACGGGCGCACGCAGCGGAGGCGCTGCGTGTTCATTCTGCAATCCACCATGTCGACAAGCGAGTCCGGCGGCGGCAGCGCCGGACCTTTGGCGTACCACGTCATGGAGCAAGACCTCAAGCCCTGAGACCTCGACGGCGCTGAGCAGCCCGAGTGCCTCGACGTCATGAAGGAGTACTTCACGCACTATCGGATGATCCGGGGGAAGAAGACGAACAACGCCTACACGCACGACGCGCTGCAGCGCTCGTGGTGCGCTTTCATCCGTCGCTGGAACGCCGCTGGGTGTGAAGGCTTGTCCTTCACGTCGTGGCTCGAGGACCGTGAAGCCGCGCGGAGCCCACGCCCTATTGGAGACCTTCGTACGCGCGTGTGCGAGCTGGCGCAGCGCGAGTGGCGTATGTGCTACGTGCACCTGGTCGAAGGCTGCACCAGGTGCCAAGATCGTCCGAGGCCGACGCGCGAGGCGTGGGAGCACCAAGTGATGAACTGGGCGCTGAGCGAAGATGAGCGTCGCTGGCTCGGGCGCTACGACCGGGCTCGCAGAGATCTTGAAGTTGCAGCAAGTCGTGGCGGCGGACGTCGTGAGACGAGCGAGCGCGCACGCTCGCGCAGTCGCTCTCGAAGCCCAGGTCACGTGCGGTGGCGTCGCAGCCACTCGCGCTCGCCAGCGCGAGCAAGGCCTCGTAGTCACTCACGAGATCGGGGACGTCTTCAAGAAGGCGGTTACGGGGCTCCCACGTATCCTCTGCCGCCTAGTGTCCAAGCCAGCGCACCCGATGGTGCTTCTCGGGGGCCTGCCGTCGAGTGGCGCGCCTATTCGCAGTACCAGGGGAACCGCGAGGGGGGCTCTCGCGGTTGGCGCGAGTATCGTGATCAACCAAGCGCTCCACGACGTATCGTCGCGCCCCCGATGCATCCACAAGCGGCGGGGGCCCATCGCGCTGGTACCGAGTTTGCTGCAGCGCCGCTTGGCTCCGATCGGACCGACGCCTCGGAGCACCTAACGCCTCAGCAATATCGGCTGATGGTGCAGGAGACCGACCAGGCGAGGAACGACGCGATGGAGGCTCAGAACCTCGCTGAGTCTGCGCGCGTTCGTGCTGCGGCGGCAGAGGCTGCTGCGACTCGGTCGGAGCAGGGTCGGCGAGAGATGATGGAGCGGCTTCGTCACTTGGAGTCGCTCGTGTGCGGCACGCCACGTTCGGCGACGCCCTCGCGCGAGGGGCAGGGGCTCTGGCCGACTCGGCGTCACCGTCGGTAGCGGGGCGGCTCCGACTACGCGCCGGCCGCGGGGACTCAGCCTCCGGCGCAGGAATCGTCGCAGGAACGTAGGGCTTGAGGCGCCCGATGTAAAACGTCGGGTGCAGACGCATAGCGGTAGGAATGTCTAGCGTGTAGGCATCACCGATAGCCTTCAACATTTTGAACGGCCCAATAAAACGTGGCGCGAGTTTGTTCGCACCCAAATTCGTCACTGCCGTACTTTGGATGCCTTCTGTAGATAGAAGTACTCGTTCGCCTCGCCGGAAGGAGGACATGTTCTTCTGGCCCCGCCGATCTGCATTAGCCTTCTGTCGATCCACAGCGACTTGGAGGGCGTCACGCACAAACCGCGTGACGGATTGGCGATGCAGAAGGAACTCGGACACTGCTGCAGAGTCGATCGGCGTCGGGGTTGCTGCCGGGGCGAAGTTGGCGACGGCGGGCGTGGCGGGCGAAGCCACGTCGACTGCGAAGACGTCCTCGTATGCCACGCCATGAAGGGCGTGGCCCTCGACTGTGGCGTCTCGAGTGTTGGACTTGGCCGGCTGGGGCAGCGGGGGTTCGCTCGAATCCTGCGCCGACTTCGATGTCGGTGCCACTCCTCCCCCACCAAGAGTGGAGACCGCTGCTGCATTCGAACTTCGGACGGCCAGCAGAGCCGGAACGCGCGGGTGCCGCGCGTTGTTCACGAAGAACGGCGTCAGGCCTGTCGACGCGTGGGTCGAGTTGTTCAGTGCAAACTCGGCCAT